>JAODAL010010626.1:0-104159 GCA_025379985.1 Phyllomedusa bahiana | reverse complement strand
GTTTCACAGAGATAGCGCCCCATATGCGCCCCAGTATGCTCCCCCAGAGATAGCTGCCCCTAGGCGGGCCCCCAAGATAGCTCCCCAGTAGTACTGCCCCCAGAGAAGCCCCCCCATAGTGCGTACAGAGATAGCTGCCCCCGTGGTGCTCCCCCCAGTATGCTGCCACAGAATACTCCCCCAGTAGGGCTCAGAGATCGCCCCCACCCTCTACCCCCAGTGTCTGCCACAGAGATAGCTCCCCCCAGATGCTCCCCCCCATACCCTGCTACAAATATAGGCCCCATAGTGCTGCCCAAGAAAGCTCCCCAGTATGCTGCCCCCAGATAGCTGCCCCAGTAGTGCCCCCCGAGTGCGCCCCAAGATACTCCCCAAGTGTGCCCCCAATGAAGCCCCAGAGATAGCTGCCCCATATGCTGCCCCCGAGAAGCTGCCCCAGGTCCCGGGCCCCCAAGATAGCTGCCCCCGTAGTGCTGTCCCAGAGATGCTCCCCCCCATAGTGCTGCCCCAGAGATAGGCCCCAGAATAACTGCCCCAGAGATAGCTGCCCCAGTAGGTGCCCCAGAGATAGCTGCCCCCCAAAATAGCTGCCCCCAAAATGCCCCAAGTAGGCTCCCCCCCAGAGATAGCTGCCCCCAGTGGTGCTGCCCCAGAGATCTGCCCCTTTTAGTGCTGCCCCAGGGGATACGCCCCCAGTGTGCTCCCCAAGATAGCGCCCCAGTAGTGGCCCCCCCAGAGATAGCTGCCCCCGTATGCTCCCCCCCAAGATAGCGATATGCCCCTTGTGCTCCCCCCAGAGAAGCCCCCATAGTGCCCCCCCCAAATAGCTGCCCCCAGTAGGCTCCCTCCAAGATATGCCCCAAAATGCTCCCCCCAGAGATAGCTCCCCAGTATGCTGCCCCCAAGAAGCTCCCCCCCAGTATGCTCCCCCCAGTAGTGCTGCCCCATAGTGCTCCCCCCAGAGATAGTTCCCCAAGGTTAGCTGCCCCCAGTAGGCAGCCGGGGGAAAAAAAAAAAAAAAGTAAAAAGTCACTCCCTTTCCCGGACCCTCGGCCGACCCCCTCCTCCCCGGGCAGCCGACAGCAGCGAGCGGCGGGGGGGGTGATGTCACTGCTTACACACCCCCTGCGCCGCCATCTTGTAGATGGGGCGTCATGAGCGCCGCATCTACAACATAGGGAAAGCAGGGCGAGCTTCCTGCTTCCCTATGTGGGCGCACGCTGACGCAGGTAATCTGCGCGGCCGATTACAGCGGCTGCGCAAAAAGAGCCGACCCCCCCACTAAAGCACCGGGGGCCCCGGCATCGGTGTAGCCGGCGCCACGGACCGAGGGAGGGCTAGGCCCGGTGCCCCCCCGCGCCGCGGTTGGGGACCCCTGCTGTACAGGAATCTGGACATTTCTGCTAGGGATCCCCAGGTTGCATCTTTAGAGTAGCTGTCAACTAGTGGAAGCTGACAGGCAAGAGGTAATCAAAAATGGATGGCCATAACAAATACAGCAGAGACAATACAAAATACGAATCTGAAAAAGCTGGGCCTGAACCGAAAAATCAGACCAATGGTCAAAAACAATCAAAGATAAAAAACATGTAATTAAGAAGGGTAGTCAAAACAGGTCAGAAACACAAGTTAACAGCAGGCAAGATAGCATCCGAGACACAATAACTGCCGAGGTTTAATACACAAGGGAGGTTTTAAACCTCTTTGGGGTAGGGCCTTTCGTATTAATGGGTGTTCCTATCTTTTTTTTTCTGTTTTGCTGTATTTTTATTGAAGCTTAATATAATACAGCAACACGACCCCGCATGAAAACATTCCTTCCAGTGTCTCAAAAATGTGATTACACAATAATTAGCTTGCACAAAGATAAAAGGGCATACATCACAGATGTTGCATATGGAAAACATTAAGGGCGACATTTCCCAACACGCCAATGCCAGTTTTTTGTTATATATTGCGCTAAAACCGCTTTTGATGCCATTTTGGGGTTTAAAAGAACCACCCAAAACTAGGGACTTATATCAGGGTCACACATTGTAATGCCCTAAAAAAATAACCGCGTATAAACAAAACACCTAAAAATTAGCGCGGGCGCCTCCAAAAGAAATGCGCCTTAGGCAATAGACACATTACAATGTTATGTGTTAGGGCATTTAATTTACCCAATATGTTTAGGGGGGTTTTTTATTATTGTAATGATAACTTGCCCCCCTGCTATGTCCTCAATAGGGGGATTCTACTTACCAATGAAAATTTTTTTTGCCGCGATTCATAAAAAGCAGCAATTGCTATCACTGAAGCGTATGTAATCCCCCATTGAGGCACACGCGCACGGGGGCGCATAGTTATCATTACAAGTATATGAAAAGCGCCAACATATCTTGTAAAATTGAAAGCGCCTAAAAATATACACTTGTAATTTTGGGGGATTCCCTCAAAGGCCATTCTTTTGGAGGCCCCGCGCAAATTTTAGGGGCATTTTGTTTCTATGCAAGGTATACCTGACCCGATTTTTGATAGGGTCAGACTTTCTGCCGCACTTTATTCTTATTTAATGCGCCTAAAAACTGATTAGTAGCACCGCATTTTCGGACATCTCGCCCTAACTTCTTTTGCTGCCGCTTGGTAGGTATAGTTACATAACCACCTTAGGAAGGATAAGACATAAATGTGACAGACTAGATGCAAACATAAGGGCAGAGGGGGGACAGACAATGATTTGTTTTTTGGGGGAAGAGAAAAAATTGACTAATGTTTGCTACATAGAATACAATAGGTAACAATAAAAACATAAATTGTAGTTACATAAGTATCCAAATATACCCCAAAATCAAGTAAAAAAACAATCCCATTATTTTTTAAAAAGTGGCAGTTAAATTTTTTCCAAGCCCTTTTAAATCTTTAATTCGTGGAATACAGCTTTCAGAAATCGAAGGATCTCTACTATTTTGAGCAAATTAAATTATCGACAAAGTTGAAATGGGCACATTTTTTAAGGGTAAACGGATTTTTTGATCAGGGCGAAAATTTTAGGTTAAAATCTGTGCACCCATCAAATTAAAAACGCCCCTTTTTTCGGCGTTTCCCTGAAATTTTGGCGGCCGCAAATCAGTTTAAACAAAATTTTAGAGCAGGGTGAGTGTTTTTGGGGCCTCATGACGGGGATGTGAAAGGTTGTGATTGGGGAAAATACAGGGGCCCCTGGGTTTTAAAATTTTAGAACAGCTTTTCCTTTTTCGCCTGAGTGTCTCTCAGCGCCCAAGAGGCAAAGGACTTTTTCGCTTGTTTGGGCCCCAAAACAGACAGCAAAATTTTTTAAAATTTCTTCACAGAAAAACCCTCTACTATTAGCCTGTGATCCTTCCCATTTAGTTAAATTAGAGTTTGGAAAGTTTTTTATATAGTTAGGTAGAAAATTTTTAAAAGGGGAGAATCTACTGCGAAAATAAAGGGGGGTGGGGGGGAAAAGGGGGGGGCCCCCGGGGGGGCCCAAACACAAACAACCCCTATAAAAAAATACGGGAAATGAAGTTCAACCCAAATTTTGGGACAGCAATGTTTATTTTTAAACATTTTTCTTTTGAAATATTTCCTGGAAAATTGGGAAACCTGAACTTTTTTGGATACACATTTTTTTTCAAAGTAACTGAAGGCCCTCTTTTTTTTGGGGCCCCAAAAACCCCAATTTTTTTATCAGTATACATTTCAGATGGGTGTTCTTTTTTCAATTTTCCCCCAATTCCACCTTTGTTGAAATACCCAATTTTTGTACAAAAAATTAAACCCCCCAGCAATCAGCACGGGGTTAAATAGGAAAAAATACCTTGTAATATCCGAATACTTTTCAGTTACGTGTTTTTTCATTTTGGGGGCCCCACTACAGCTTGTTGTTGAGGCACCTTGCATTTTAAATTTAAATTTACGCAATTTTTTAGTCCCCACAGGTGAATTGATAGGGGGCCAAAAAAAATCCCCTTTTTTTAATCCAAATAAAATTTCAGATACGTGTTTTTTCACTTTGGCGCAGGCCAGCTTTTTTTGGATAGATCCACTTTGCTTTTTTAAATAAATACAGCAATTTTGTATTTCCCAAGGTGAATTGATAGGTGCCAAAAATCCCTTTTAAATTACCCAAATTCATTACAGTACGGGGGTTTTTTAACTTTCCCCAGCCCCAGTTTTTGTTGATAGACCCAAACCTTTTTGGCGTTAAATTTAAATCCAGCAATTGTGAAAAGTTCCCAAGGTGAATTGATAGGCCAAAAAAATTTAATTTTTTAATTTTTACCCGAATACTTTCCCCAGATACTTTTTTTTTGATTTTGGTGAAAAAAACAGCTTTGTTCATTGAGGCCCCTTGCTTTTTAAATGTGAATTACTGAAATTTTTTTATTCCCCCACAGGTGAATTGATAGGTGCCAAAAAAAACCTTTTATTATCCAATACTTTTCAATACGTGTTTTTTCATTTGGGGCGGGCCCAGTTTTGTTGATAGATTACTTTGAGTTTAATTTGAATCCAGTTTTTTTTGTTTTGAGGGTTTTTGAGAATAGCTGTGATTTCCCGTCTTTTAAAAGAGACTTTCCTAAACTCTTTCATCCCCTTCTCAAATTTGTATATTTTGAACATGGAGCGAAATTCAGGTGGTAAGCGAGCAAAGAGGGGGGGTAGGACATGGAGGTATAGGTACGAGAGAAGGTGCTCTTCCAGTGCTGGCGACAACAGCATGCCAGCGGATCATCAGTTGCAGGACCGTCAGCCTGTATCGCTGGGTCAGGGCCCGTGAATCTCAGTAACGAACAGCGTCGCCAATCTGTCCTTCAGTGGTTAATGCAACCTGCATCCAGAAAGTCTTACCTCCTCGTCCTCCCAGTCACGGCCACAAATGTCGTCATCAGCATATCACATCCGTCCAACATGAAGCAGCCCAAATGTTCAACTCGTGTACCCACCACTGGGGATAATCCATTTTCTGAAGACCTCTTTGTTGACAAAATGCGGTTGGGGTTCCAAAAGGGCATGTTAAAAGATCAAGGGCCAAAGAGGATGATTTTCTCTGCTCTGCGCCAGTTACTGTTGCATCAGAGGAGGAGAAGGAGCCGGTCAATCAGCAAAAATCCCGGGCGGTCGGCAACGCCTTGCAGTCCCCTTGCTTGTAGCCCGCAGTTTCCTGGATGCAGAATGTCAGGAGACAAAGTCACCTGTGTTGATGATGATGATGAGACAATTGCGGTTTCCAACGTGGTTTTTCATCAGAATTTGCTTGCGAGGTTCATCATGTACGAGGAGGAAGACGTTTGGGGTTTTAGTGTCAGTTACGGTTCCCTCAAAAAAGGAGAGAGTGGTCGCAGGAAAAGTCCTGAAAATGATTCCGCCAGCCACGGTCAGCGCAAACCCGCCCTGTTTATCCCGTCAAATAAGGTTCCCGGGAAACCCTCAAACCCTGGGCCTTCTTTGACAAGCTCTGATTCACCAGCGATGTCATATGCCCCTTTGCCGTAAACGATAATTAGGGGCCCAAGAACCTTAGGTGGTTAACCACCACCAACATGTCTAGTCACATGCAGCAAATGCTGAGTTGAAATGGAGGCAACACTTGGCCAAAAAAGGCCAGCCCGACGCCGGGCCTCCAACCACTGTCACTACCTCTGTCTCGCCTACCTCCGCCACCACCAAGCGTTCCTCAGCTGCCATGTCTCTCAGAGTCATGATCGGAGATCAGCCTCCCTTCAGCCTCTACCATGGGCCCGATTTACCACCAGCACCACCAGAGCCCCATCCTACCCCTTTCCTCCGCCAGTTTGACGACCTGCACGCCGTGCAGTGGCCATTCTAGCAGCCGGGCCTTCTGTCTTCCAGGTTTGGGAGCAGAAGAAACACTTTAAAACCCAAACCATCCAAAGCCAAAAGCCTGAATGTCGGCATTGCCAGGCTTTTGGCCTTGGAAATGTTGCCTTTCCCTCTGGTGGACACAGATGGGTTCCGCCACGTCATGCCCTTGCCTGCCCCAATTTCCAGATTTCCAAACAGGCTTTCTTTGCAGAAAGCCGTCCTTGCCCTGGCCAGCCACGTGTCATCTAAAATTTTTCAAGCGCGTTGTCTGCATCTGTGTCCGGAAATAGTCCATCTGACCCCCGACACATTGACCCAGTAAGCCGGCCCAAGGCCGCTATATCTCTGTGAAGCTCACTGGGTGAGCTGGGTGGGATGTCCCTGGGGGTGACAGTGGCTCTCAGCCTCGGCGCACGCTCTTCAAACCGCAGGGATGGTGCAAGGTTCTTTTCCCCAAGGTCCTCTGGTGGCATCACGTGCCCAGAGAAACCCGGCCATGTTGAAATTAATCTGTCTTGGAGACCGTCCACACACAGGTCAGGAGTGTGGACGGCTCTCCGCAACAAGACCGGCGCTGGCTGGGTTGACAAGAACCTTGTGGCAGGCAAGGGGGGGTGCGATAACGGCGAAATCTTTTGGCCGCCCCTTAAGATCGGTAGGCTGGAGCACTCCCTTGCCTGGCACATCTCATGAACCTTGTGTCCAGAAATTTCTAAAGAGCTACCCGGGGCTGGATGCCTGCTGAGGAAGGCTCGAAGTCTAAGTTCGCACTTCCCCCGTTCGCACCCTGCTTCGTCCCGCCCGGCTGCGTTTGCAGCGTCAGCTCGGCCTCCCCGTCAACCGTCTCTTTGTTGACGTGGCAACACGCGGGAAAATTCCCCCCTCCACATGCTCCAGCAAATTGTGGCAGAAAGCGAAATGCCATTACGCAGTACAAAGGGGAAAACATGCCGGGACAACAGGGGGTTGCGGACCTGGGGGTGTTGAGCCACCGAAAAGGGAGGCATTTGAAAGGTCTGCACCACCCCTTGTATTTTTAAAAGAACCCCCCCCAAAAATGGTCAGTGCGGACAATCCCCCAAAGTCACCCGAGCATTGTGGTAAACTTTAGTTCGGGAAACGAACGTTGGGACCCTCTAAAACAAAAAGGCCCCGCCAGCGCCCGGAGGAGGAGACGGACCCCAGAGGGGGGACACGGAGCCTTTCTCTCCGTAAAATCCAAAAGGGCCCGACATTTTTCAAAAAATTTCATCTTCTTCTTTAAAGGCATTTGGTTGGGGGGCCCCCAAAAGAGCTAGGGGGGGGGGGCGCATCACCTTTTCGGGGTGCATCAACCAGGAAAATTTCAGGGGCTGTGTTTAAGCTGTCCCCGGAGGCACCGGAGGAGGGGGAAAGGAGGTATTCCTAGACCCCCGGATGTTCCCGACGTCCCTGCCTTGGAAAAGGGTTGGCGCGAATTTTAGGCGGGGGAGGAAGTTGGGAAGTTTCAGTTTGCAAGTGCCCCTCGACCCAGAGTTTGGGGAAAATTTTCAAGGCCCCACCCTCTCCATATGTTTTGGATACTCCATTTCCTCCAACATGATCCTCGCTTTAAAGGCCATCAAAATAAAAACAACAGTTATTTGGTGGAAAAACCCTCCTGGACCCCCCGGTCCCAAAAAAACTCAGCATTTCCTTTCCCCCCCCCCAAATAGAGAGTAAAATGCATGGAAAGGAGACCTTTCTGATTGATAAACGGGAGAATTTTTTTGCGTCCTCCCTTTCACTTTCCCCCAAAATTTAAAACGGTGGGAACAACATCAGCGACGTGAAAAGCAGTAAGGGGCCAAAGTGGGCCCGTACGGCAGAGCAGGCAAGGGGGCAGAACCCCAAGGGGTAGTTTTGGAGCGTTTGTACGTTGGCAAACGTCCATCGGGCGATAGTCCCTTTGTGGGCCCATCATCGATAAGGTTTTTGTTTAGTGAAAAGTCGATTATGAGCGTTTGACCAAAAAAAGTCTATGGGAGAGCAACAACACCTTCATTCTAAAACCCAAACAGGGCTGGAGAAGTTTGGAAATTAAAACATCCACAACAGTAAAAAGGATACGTGCACATCAAAAGGCAACACACTTAGGTTTTAAAAGCCACAGAAAAAAAAAAACACACCCCTTTCACTACCCCCTGTCTTGTACCCCCAAGCATGAACCCTTTAAAACCGCTTTCACCCAAAAAATAAAAAAAGTCCCAAAGAAGGCAGAAATGTTTTTAAACCCAAAACCCATCTTACTTAAACCCGGGGCTTTGAATACCCCCTGCCTGGAACGCACATGGCCAAAACCCCTGAAATGCCCCCCAGTTTTTAAAAGTGCGGGAAAAAACAGTCTTTCAACCCCATTTTAGTAAAACGGGAATTGATTTAAACCTGTCCGGGGCCACAGCATGTCCCCAAACCTGCTTTAAACCCCCAGTTTTAAAATGTCCCGGAAAAAAGGATTTTTTTAAAACACCATTTTAGTTTCACTGGATTTTGGACTTTTCCCTGCCCCGGGGCCAAAGCATGACCCCCAAAACCTGCACCCCCCCAAGTTTTAAAAAAGGGGCCGGAAAAAAGGGGGAGTCTTCCAACCCCATTTTTTTTGAAGGGGGACATTGACTATTTTTTTTCTGGACCACACATGCCCCCAAAACCCCATGACCCCATGCGCCGATGCCTGATGACGACATTTGGGGCCCCTTTACTGGGAGGACGAAGGGGTAAGACTGTAGATGCAGGTTGCATTAACCACTAAAAGGAAAATTTGGGCGACGATGTTCTTCCCTTAGTTCACGGGGCCCGACCCACGTGCCCGGCCTGAGGGTTTCCTGAAAACTGACGATCCGCTGGCATTCGGTTGCCGGCCACACGGAAAAGGAGCACCTTCTCTCGTCCCTCTACCCCCATTTGCTACCCCCCTTTTTCTCGCTTACCCCCTGCTTTTTTCGCCCCATGTTCAAAAATAAAAAAAATTTTGAAAAGGTAGGGAAATTTTTTGGAAAGTCTCTTATTAAAGACGGCAAATCACAGCTATCCTCAAATCCCTCTAATCAAAACAAAATTGCTGGATTCAAATTTAACGGCAAGGTGTCTATCAACAAATCTGGACTGGGCAAAAGTGCAAAAAACACGTATCTGTTATGTTTTCGTATAATACACGGTATTTTTTGCACCTTTCAATTCACCTGTGGTGACTATAGAATTGCTGTTTTAAGATTTACGTGGATGCTGCGTCAATGAACAAAGCTGGGTGCGCAAAGTCAAAAAACACGTATCTGTTATGTTTTCGTATAATACACGGTATTTTTTGCACTTTTCAATTCACCTGTGGTGACTATAGAATTGCTGTTTTAAGATTTACGTGGATGCTGCGTCAATGAACAAAGCTGGGTGCGAAAAAGTCAAAAAACACGTATCTGTTATGTTTTCGTATAATACACGGTATTTTTTGCACCTTTCAATTCACCTGTGGTGACTATAGAATTGCTGTTTTAGATTTATGTGGATGCTGCGTCAATGAACAAAGCTGGGTGCGAAAAAGACAAAAAAAACTAATATGTTATGTTTTCTTTTAATACAGGTATTTTTTTGCACCTTTCAATTCACCTGTGGTGACTATAGAATTGCGTTTTAAGATTTAGTGGATGCTGCGTCAATGAACAAAGCGGGTGCGAAAAAGTCAAAAAACACATCGTTATGTTTAAGGTTAATTACAGGGGAAAATTTTTGCAACAAACAACCGTGGACTACAAATTGCTGGATTGAATTAAAAACGAAGGGGTGGATATATCAACAATGGAATGGGAAAAATTGAAAATGAACACCTACTGAATGTAAGATAAAAAAAGGGGGGAGTTTTGCACCTAAAAAAAGAGACCTGCAGTTACTAGAAAGATGGTACCCAAATAAAGTTCAGCTCACAATACCGGGAAAATTTCAAAGAAACTGTTAAAATAAAGATATTGCGTGCAATGTCTACACAAGCTTGGGAATTTACCCAGGTTCTTTAAGATAGAGTTGTCTTTGTTCACCCGCCCCCCCCCCCCCCCCCCCCCCCCCCCCCGTGACTTTACACAGAATGCTCTTTAAATTCCTGCTAACTCATAAAATATTAAAATTTTCTGTAATCAACAAAATTTGGGAAGGGGCACAGCTAATAGTAGAGGTTTCTCTGGAGAAATAGAAATTTCGCCTGAGCTGTTTGGCAAAGGGCAGAGCGCACGTCCTATTCCTATAGCGTGAGAGACACTCGGGCTGAAGGGGAAAGCTTTTTCATGTATACGAGGTAGTGATTTTTCCAGCCAATCGCAACCAAACACACCCAGTCATAGTGCACACAAAACTCCCCCTGCTCTTTTCTGAAAATCTGATTTGCTGGCCCCAAAATTACGGGAAAGCGCCGAAAAATGGGGCGTTTAAAACGATGCACGATTTTCCCTTTAATTTGCATGATCTAAAAATTTCGATCAAATAAAAACCTTCCCGATTTCAACTTTGTCGATAAAAATCGCTAAACACTACTAAGGGGTACTCGGGCAATCTTTGTTTACCACCTCCCCCAAACGCTCAATGCGGGCACACATCCAACACACAGAGATCATTTAAGACAGGTCAGACTACTGCGTCTCAACACCGATGTTTTTGTATGTGTTCCACCCAATAGATTCGGGGTTATCCAAAAGGGGACGAATGGCCCGAGCTGGCCGTACCCATAAGGTTTTGTCCTCCCCAGCAGCCAGCGATATCTAGCGGACCTTCAGCACAGCGGGAGAGTCATTACAGAAAAAACGCATCCGGCTTTCCACAGATAATGTGGATCGTTTGACTTTCATCAAGGAATAAAAGGCATGGATCTCTGTTGATGTTGGGGCCCCAAAATTCCCGAGGTAAACCGTTTAAATTTGCGGTCTACTTCACTTTCCTTTTCAAAAGAAATGGTCCTCTTAAAAACTTTTTTTTAAAATGATCATTTATTATTTGAAATTTTTTTCTTTTTTTTCCCAAACAGTTCTTTTTTGGGGTTTTTGGCTGTGAGGGACTGAAAAAGGGAAGAAAGGGTTTTCATAACAACCCGGATTCCATTTACAAACTTTATCTTAAAAAGGGTTTTCGCTTTGCCCAATGGTTTTTGGGTCATGTTGCTGGGGAGATACAGCTTTTAATTATGGTCCTTTGGAACGGGAAATGGGGGGAATTTTAAGTGGCATTTCTCCCTCACAATTTTTAATTAGTGGCTGAAAAAGTCATATTTAAAATTTTTTTTGGGGCATTTTTAGCTGCGGATACAGCAAAATTCAGGGGCCCTTTGGAACGAAATGTGGCTTTTAGTGGATTTCTCCCTCATTTTTTTTTAAATTTGGGGTTTGGGGAAGTCTTTTTTAAAATTTTTTTTGGGGTCATTTTGCTGTGAGTTACAGCAAAAAATCTGGCCCTTTGTAACGAAATGTGGTTCAAAGTGGAAATTTCTCCCTCAAAATTTTTTTAAAAGTGGCTGGGGAAAGTCATTTTTTAATTTTTTGGGTCAGGCTGTTTAAAAAAGGGCCCCTTTACTAAGGTCCTTTTTTAAAAAAATGTTGTTTTAGCTAGAATTTTTTCCCTTCAAATTGTCCAAGGGGCTCAAGGGTATGCTTTAAAATTTTTGGGGGCTTTTTTGCTTTAAAAATGCAGCTATACAAAAGCCCTATTAAAAAAAAATTTGTTTTTAACAGAAAATTTGTTTTTAAACAATAGTTAAGTTTTGGGCTCAAGGGTGAGGGTTGCTGTCAAAAAACGGAATAGGTAGGACATGTTAATGGACAATTTTGGGCCAAAAGGGATTGTTTTTGCAAAAATTTTTAAACCCATAGCTTTTAAACCCCTGTTTGAGAAAAAACCCTTTTTAATAAAATTTTAAAAAAAAAAGTTTCAAGAACATGGTGGGTTTCCCTTTCCCTTTTTAAAAAATGGGGTTTTCTAGAATTAAAATAGGGAGGTAAGGAAAATTTTGGAAAAAGTTGTGGGTTTTTCCCAGGGACATGGAGTATGGGCCGGACAGAGAACAAAGTACAGGCCCTTTTTCCTCCCCCCGTTGAGTAAAATGGAAAAAGTTTCCCAAAAAAAAGGGCACCTGCGGGGAAAACAGGACTTTTAACCACCAAAATTTCCAAGTAAAGCTAAAATTGGTCCGCACCCCTACGGGGGGGCCCCAAGCGCTCCCCAAGGTTTTAAAACTGTGTACTGGGGAAAAAGGTTTTGGAGTTTCACCTTCCGTTCCCGCGTTGCTTCGCATGACAGTTTTCTTTTGCTGCGTATCAGGGCATTTTAACCCTTTGCGTTTTTAATAGATGGGGGCCGCAGCCGGGGCTTTCCCCGCACCCACTGTAACCCCGGCCCTGGGTCATGTGTGGCAAGGACAGGTATAGCCCAATGTCCAGTTCATCAAAAATTGGGGGTTGAAAGACCCCCTTTTTCCGGCATTTTTTAAATTCTGGGGGTTCGAAAAGGTTTAAGGGTTTCATTCTGGGGCCGGGGACAGATATAGTTAGTGTCCAGGGGAAACTAAAATGGTGGTTCAAAGATTTTTTTTCCCCCGGGGCACTTTTTAATCGGGGGGGTAGACAGGTTTAATGGTCATACTGCGGTCGGGGACAGTTCTAGTCAATGTCCAGTGAAACAAAATTTGGGGGTTAAAAGACTCCTTTTTTCCCGGCACTTTTTAATCTGGGGGGTCAGACGGTTTAATGGTCATTCTGGGGTTTACAGGACGGATATATTTAGTGTCCAGTGAATCAAAAATTTGGTGGTTAAAAGACCCCTTTTCCGGGGCACTTTTTAATCGGGGGGTCGACAGGTTTAAGGGGTCATACTGCTTTCCCGGGGACGGGTATAGTCAATGTCCAGTTCAAAAAAAAGGGGGGTTTGGGAATGACTCTTTCTTTCCGGCATTTTTTAAATTCGGGGGGTCTTGGGGTTTGGGGGCTTTTGCTGCGTTCCGGAAGGTATTAGCCCAATTTTCCAGTTAAAACTAAAAAGGTGGAAAAAAGACTCTTTTTCCGGCATTTTTTTAAAATTGGGTCTTTGCAGGTTTGGGGCTATGCTGGGGCCCCGGCGGGATAGTCAATGCCCAGTGAAACAAAATTGGGGGTTGAAAAAACCCCTTTTTTCCCGGCATTTTTAATCGGGGGTTTCATGCAGGTTTGGGGTCTTTGTGCGGTCCGGGGACGGGATAGTAAATTGCCCGTAAAACAAAAAAATAGTGGTTGAAAGACCCCTTTTTTGGGACCCCTTTTTAAAATTTTTGGGGGGTTTCTTTGGGGGTTTGGGGGCTCTTGCTGGTTCCAGGACGGGGATTTTCCCCAATGCCCATTTTCAATTTAAAAATTGATGGTTCAAACCCTACTGCCTTTTGGCACTTTTTAATTTGGGGTGATGCGGGGTTTAAGGGGTTAATGCTGGGGTTTTTACAAGACGGGTTTAGTTTTGGTGTGTTTTTTTTTTCTGTGGCTTTTAAAACCAAAGTTTTGTTGCCTAAGATGTGCAGGTATCCATTTGACTGTTGTGGATGTTAATTCCGCTTTCCGGGCCTTTTTGGGGTGTAAAAAAAATTGAAGGTGTTGTTGCCCCCCCCCAGGGGACTTTTTGGTCAGCGTCTTAATCGACCCTCACTATCAAAAAACCCTTTTATCGGGGTGGCCGACTATCGACTATCGCCCGATGTCGATAGCCAACGTAATCGCTCAACACTAATCTCTACGCTTCCAGTAAAATACATCTCACTGCCGTCAAAATATGTAAAACCATTTTCAGGATAGGTTTTGTCAACTGTTGGGGGAACACATTTAATGGGTGTTCCTATCTTTGATGGGATATCGATAGGATTTCCCAGTGATAGGTACGGGTTCCAGGGGTTCCATAATAAATTTTTCCCATTATCCAGTTCCTAACGTGCTGTTTACCCCCCTTCCTGACCAGTCACATTTTCCTCTTCCTTAGTTCATAAGAGTTTTAAAACTGTAACACTTTCTCCCACTTTGTTACTCTACTTAATTTTTCATCTTTTTTTCTGTAATAAATTATGCTTTTTTTATAACACTAGGGAAAAGAGTAAAAAAAAGGCTTTTTCTCAAAGGGGCGGTAAAATTATTTTTGTAATAATGTCACTTTTCCATCACAGATGTTTATATGTAGGTGATATAAAGTTTTAGGATTGTTGGGGATGGGGCTAAAAGTTTGGACTGTTAATGTTTTTTTTCAATAATATTTTATTGTGTGTTTTTTTTATTATTTCATTTTACATATGATGCCCCTATAAGGTCAGAAAAAGACCTTGTGGTGGACATTTTTACATAAGTTTTTAAAAATGTTTTTAATTTTCTGATTTTTCCCTGTAACTGAGGCTGATATATTCACCCCAGTTTCATGGGAAATATAGCCCTCTATACTGGCTGCAGAACTGATCTGTGTTTAAAAATACCCAGCAGCTCATGCAGTCACATGAATGTATGTCCACAGCTCAAAATACTTATATGAACTGTAAATTATGGTAATTGCAATCAGAATAACCTGTACACATTCTCTGGCTTGCACAAAAAAACTTTGAAAGAAGTGGCCTTGTTTTTATGTTTTTGCCAAGATTTTATGGGGCAGTTGTTTAACCCGGTAATTTCCTCTTTTAGTGAAGGAAAGTAAAGGGTAGTTAATGCGGGCTTTTTGAAAAGGTGGGGTTTTTAATTGTGGACAGATGCCGTTGTAAAAAAATGAACACATTCCCATCCTACTTAGGAATACACTCCTTGATTAATGTGGGTACATGTCACAGTTACAGGCTGTATGACAGAATCTGTATAACCAAATGCACACTTTCCCCTATAAAAAAGGAAAGTATTCATCGGTTACTGAATGCCAACTGTCACACAGACATTACCTCTAATTGTGGGACAGCCACCTGTATAAAACAATGAGCGTATTCCTTTGTAGTATGGAGGAAAGCTAGTTGTCACGAAGGAGGTGGGATGACAGGCAGGGTTGGCAGTTTAGGTTGGCAGTTTTAGGATTGTTGGGGATGGGGCTAAAAGTTTGGACTGTTAATGTTTTTTTTAATACTATTTTATTGTGTGTTTTTTATTATTTTATTTTACATATGATGCCCCTATATATTTTAGCAACTCACGGCACTTTATTATGGTCACACCTGTCACTGCTCATAAAAATGTTAATTAATTTCTAATCACCAATCACATTGGGCAACTCAGTGCATTTAGGCATGTAGACATGGTCAGGACCAATCCCTCAGTTCAAACTGAGCACAGTATGGGTAAGAAGGTGATTTGGTGTTTGAACGTGGCATGTTGTTGGTGCCAAAGGGGGGCTGAATTTTTCAAAAACTGTGATCTCCGGGATTTTCACGCAAAACCCATTCTAGGTTTACGGAGAATGGCCCGAAAAAAAAAAAAATTTCAATGACGGCTCCTGTGGGCGGAAATGCCTTGTTGATGCGAGGTCAAAGGAAATGGGCAACTGGTTGACTGATAGAAAGGCAACAGTGACTCAAATACCACCCTTACAACCAAGGTAGGCAGAAGAGATCTCTGAACGAAACAGTACCAAAATTTTTTAAAAGGCAGATTTGGGCTACACAGCAGAAGACCAACCGGGTCCACCCTTTTCAGCAAAGAACAAAAAACTGGGCCCCAATTTCCCCAAGCCATCGAAATTGGCAGTAGAAGTTTGGAAAAACGTTCCCTGGCTGATGAGTCTCGATTTCTGTGCGACATTGGATGGTAGGGTAGAATTTGGCGTCAAAACATAAAGCATGGATCCTCCTGCTTGTATCAACGGTTCAGGTGGGGTGGGGGTGTCTGGGTGGGAAATTTTTTGGCACCTTTGGGCCCCCTTGGTACCAATTGAGCATCGTTCAACACCTTGTGGAATCTATGCCACGAAGAATTAGGTAGTTTAAAGGCAAAAGGGGGCCCCAACCCGTTACTAGCATGGTGTACCTAATAAAGTGGCCGGTGAGTGTATATGAACTGTAAATTATGGTAATTGCAATCAGAATAACCTGTACACATTCTCTGGCTTGCACAAACACTAGAAAGAAGTGGCCTGTTTTTATGTATTGTCCGAGATTTTATGGACAGTTGTCAACCAGGTAATTTCCTCTGTAATGAAGGAAAGTAGTGTTTGTACTGTGCGGTTGCAGAACATGGTGGACACAATCCACCACATAATACGAAAGGCTTGTAGATTATAAAAAATGGACAGTTGTTGTAACCCTGCAAAGAAAAGATGTGATGCTGACTGATGTTAACTGGAAAAGTGACCTACTGGTCCATGACTGTGAAAGGGTTGACTCATGACTGAGAGTCAGCAGCTGACATAGCATAGAGTCAATGCTATAAGACAGCCAGGAATCCTACATCTGTAAGGAGTAACAAGCGTGCCACAGTCCAAAGAGCTGTTACGGAACTAGCAGCCACCAGAATGGGTGAGGAGCAGTGTAGGACTGGCCCACCAGAGGATCGGAGGATCCTTCAGTGGGCCCCCTGTGGCCCCGTGGTGGAGAGGGCCCGCTGTGGCCCCGTAGTGATGAACTGGGCAGTGGCGCGATGAAGTTACTTCACCGCGCCGTTGCCTCTCCTAGGTCGCACAGCCTAGTCACTCTGTATAGGCTGTGTGGCCGAGGAGCTGCCGGAAGAGTGTCCCCGTGCTGGCAGCATGATGACGTCACGCCGCCAGTGTTGGGCAGAAAATAAAGACGCTCCGTGGAGAACAAGGTAAGGTAAGTATCATTGTTATTATTTTTATTGCATTCTTGATTAACTGAGGGGACCTAAATATACCTGCCTAACTGAGGGAAACTATATATACACCTGCCTAATTGAGGGGCCTATATATACCTGCCTAACTGAGGAGACTTATATATACCTGCCTGAGGGGACCTATATATTACAACTGCCTAACTGAGAGGCCTATATATACCTGCCTAACTGAGGGAGCCTATATATACATACCTACCTGACTGAGGGGACCTTTATATACCTGCCTATCTGAAGGGACCTATATATCCTTGCATTATTGAGGGGACCTATATATACTTGCCTTACTGAGGGGACCTATATATGCCTGCCTAACTGAGAGGACCTATATAACTTCCTATATGAGGAGACCTATACATCTACCCAACTGAGGGGAGCTATAGAGCTTTCTATCTGATGAGGGGAGTTATAGAGCTACCTAACTGAGAAGACTTATATACCTATAAGTAAGGAGTTTCTGGAAAAGTGAGGATTCTAAGACATTTGTGCCCAAATCTGCAGGGACGAGTGTTGGCTGGGAGAAGTCAGCATGAAGTTGTGGACCGGATGGAGAATAAAAGGGAATTTGAATGACTCTTCAGAGAAACGTCATCTGTGATGTGTGGCGGTATTATTCAGTCATTATGTGGTAATTATGTGGTCATGATATATGGTCATGGTGTAGTGGTATTATTCAGTCAATATATGGGGGTGATATGTGGTCATAGTGTTGCGGTATTATTCAGTCCTTATGTGGTGGTGGAATGTGGGTAAGTGTGGTGGTATTATTCAGTCACTATGTGGTAGTGATATGTGGTCATGATGTGGCGGTATTTGGTCTTAGTGGAATTACTGTTAATTTTAGCCTTGAGATTCTGGTTTTATGGAGCAGTGTGATTCGGTAACCATACATCCATTATTTCGTGCTTTTATACTCATTTCCTTTTGCTATAGCTTTTGCTAAGTTTTTATTTATATAAAATGTATCATTCGGGGAGGGGGACATATATCTTTAGACCTTTTATGTTCACCACCAGTGTCCTGCTGCAATCAGGTGAGGGAGACTCAGAATCCCCAGTGCTCCATTTTGATTACAGATTAGTGTGATGATGTCATCACATCGGTCTGTATAAGTTGAAGCAAGACTGGACAGGACACCATACAGGTGATGGAGACAGTGAGGCAAAGTAGGCCCCTAAAATCAATTCCTCTGGTGGGCCCTAAGCACCCTAGTCCGACATTGGTGAGGAGAGCCTTTCTAAGTAGTAAGGGCTGTCAGCAAAGACAGTGAATTTGAAGTGGTGCAGCATTGCAGCAACCTCAAACCACACCATAGAGTATGAGTCTATTTGCAACTTAGACTGTACTTCATTACAGAGAACTTCCAAGCTCCTCAACTTCTCATTTTTATGTAACTGTCAAGCTCATTGCCTCTTAGTGAGTAAAGCAGTATCTGAAATGTTTTTACTCACTGTGGCATTTGCTCCTGTGGGCTGGTACCTTCTAGACCCTTCATTAGTTCTGTAGCAGTACAGCAACATTTTTTCTTAACTATTAGTAAATTATTAGTATAGTGCCCCCCATTATTATTGGGTCCAAGGTGTCTTGCCTCTTTAAAGGGGTTGTCCAGTATTTATTTATTTTTTTACATAGGGTACTGCTTCTGTTTGAAAAAAAAACAAAAAACATGCACTCACCTTTCCCTTCACCTTGGATCCAGCGCTGTGCCGTCGTCACTCTCTGCCGTTCCTCTGTTATCTTTCGGTTTTCTGTTGAACCAGATGTCACCGCTCCAGCTACTGATTGACTACAGTGGTCACATGTCCTTGGTTGACATCCCCATTTGGAAGTAAGTGCTCTGAATGGTGAAGTCAGCCAATGGCATGTGATTGCTTCAGCCAATGAACGGTTGCAATAGTGATGTCCGCGAAGACCAAAAGATAACAGAAGAACAGTGAAGAGTGATGATGGCACAGCACTGGAACCAATTTGAATATAACTTTTTTTTATTTTCAACTGGTGGCAGTACCCAATTTATAAAAAAAAAAAAATCTGGACAACCCCTTTAACAAGATTTACTATACATATTATCCTAAAAATGTTATTTCTTTCCTGTGTAACTTATAGCAGTGTGGCCCTAAGACCAAAAAGGGTTGTGTATCCCTGCTCTAAATTGATAAAATTGCTGTGGTCAGAAGGAGTAAACAGCAGTGTGACACAGTCATTGAAGGGACAAAAACATTTTACACAGAGTGTTTTTTGCAGCATCCTCTTCAGGTGGTAGCTGCAAATAGCAAATGTGACCTGTGTCCTCTAAAGAGAAGTATGCAGCAAAAATAGTACAGAACTTGTGTGCTGCTTTCTTTTAGTAAGGGAAGAATTTACATTGTTTCTCCTCTCTGATGGGAATATGGCTTGGCTGCAGCAGCAGTTTTAGTAGAATACTTCTATCTAAGGCTAGGCTCACATTTTGTGATGAATGTGGGCAACTTGGCGTCTTTCTATTAGAATTGACTGCAATGTTAGGCCAATGATTGTTAAGAGTTGCATAGTTTTCCCAGCAATACTACATGGCCATTAAGGGCATGTCCTCACGGCAGGAGTTTTGGTCGGATTTACAGATGGTTTTCAGATTTGAAAGCCGTCTATAAACCGACTGTCAACCATCCTGATAAACTTTAGAAAATCCGTTCAGCAGTCCACACTGAATGGATTTTCTGCCAGACGTTTTTTTACACCACTGGCGTTCCGAAAAACTTACAACATGTTCATTCTTTTGTCCAGTTTTCGGGCAGAACATGAACATGTCAGTGGTTGAGGGGGGCAGCGAATCTGCAAACCACAGACAGAACCGCCCCCCAAAACCACGGAAAGTATGTCAAAATACCGGCCGGATTCTTTAACCAGAATCTGGCCGGTATGGACGCATCCTAATGATGTGAAGGTCACTGCAGTTTTTTCGCTGCTACCTGTAGACACAGTCTTAAGGGCAGAGAGGCTGAGATTAATAAGAGTACTTTTCATTGCAGTGATCTCTTCTTCCATGTATTTTATGGCAATGATTGGAAATTGAGTTATTGGACCTAAAAAAATATCCTATTTACATGCTTATTATGTATTTATTAGTCATATGACTAATACATTAGTCACATGGCTAAAAGATATAATTTGTCTCAACCATTGTTGGGGTTTAGAAAATGTAATTGATTCAACATAGAGTGGAATCGTTGTTTTTGGTATCAGTTTATATAGAAATGGGAACACAAACCCAAACAACAAATACATCGAAGCCACATGACGCCTAAGCGTAGTAAAAAAAATATGTCCATATCTCCCATTGGAGGTTATTGCTTGTTATTCTTCTATTTGGCTGAAGTACTGACTTCCGAGACTCTGATATATATTTACAAATAACTGTGCAATGCAATGTAGAAGAAGAATACAAAGCTTTTAATATAAGGTTGCGAATTCCCTTGCTTACGCAGATTGTCACACAGTCAAGGTAAGACACAATCCATTTTTAATAAACATGGATGCTCTTCATCTTTGATTGACAGGTTATAAATGTTTGTAACTGAAGGATCCTTCATGCAAAATGTTTTTTGGGTTTAGGCTGTGATATGGAGACTAAAATATCTCCCAGTGTATGTTCATATACATCGTCGAAAGAACAAGAGACATTTCCAAATGTCAGTACATCCTTTCTCCTTTATTAAAAGTTTGGAAGAGTTTTTAGAAGCTTCGATGGCAGAAGTACCGTTATGCAAAACAGATAGTATATCTTTATTGCACAATACAACAATACAATATAATCATCATTTAAGCAACATTTTTTAATTATTATTAATTTATTATAACAATCGCCTCATTAATAATCATTTTTTTGTCAGCTCATTAGTAATAAAAACAAACCTCTAATTATTCTTAAGCTCTGGTTAGTATGCATGACATAATAATTTTGAGATATCTAAAGGTCAGTGGTTTCACTGCACATGACAGAATAGCAAGGCTTGCAGTTTTATCTCTAACGTTCTACTTCTAAATATCTAACACTGCGTTAGGATATATCCTTCGAAAGCTCATAACGAGTTAATAACGAGATAATGCAAGGGCACAGAAGAATAGATAAGGTTAGCTACAACTTCATGGAAAAGTACTGGTCATTAAAAAAACTACAAACTTTAACTCACCCTTATGGAACTACAGAATTTATGATAATAATAATAATAATCTTTATTTATATATTCAGCAGCACTTTACAATATAGAGGGTATAAGCACAGACAAACCAGACATTACATTATAAAACAGCTACTTACAAATGAGACTCAAGGTGTGAGGGCCCTGCTCGCAAGAGCTTACAATCTATTGGGGGTTTTTGGGGTGAATTAAAGGGTGACAAGTCTTGGTTTACAAGGGACCAGCCATGTTACTTAAATATGGGGTAGTATACAAAAAAAAGGGATGAACCTGCCACAGACCGTACAATTATACGGGAAAGTCTGGGGTCCCAAAAAAAAAGGGAAGGACGAATGTTGACAGAATTTGGGGGATAACGTTAGGGATCTTTGTAGGCTTGTTAGAAGATGAGTTTTCAGAGCCATTTTAAAACGTGAAGGTTTGGGAGTTTGCTTGATCACAGGGGTTAAAACATGTCCGGGGAAAAAACTGGTGCAATCGTGAAAAATTTTGGAGAGGGGGCATGGGGGGAGGGTTAGGGGAGGTGTGTAATCTTAAACCCAGTAGCAGAGCGGAGAGACCGGGTGGGGGGGAACAGAGATGAGGGAGGAGATCGGGGGGGTGCACGCTGTGGAGAGCCTTTAGGGGGTGAGAGTGTTAGTTTATGTTGTATTTTACTGAATAGGCACCAGGCGGACTGACAAGAGTAGAGGCATCAGTTTGCGGGGGAAGAAAAAAAGCCTGGCGCTGCTTTCAGGAAGTTTGGAGGGGGGGTATAAGGAGGGAGCCCAAACCCAGTGGGGAATTACAGTGTCAAGACGAGAAAGAATAAAGCAAAAATGGGGTTTTTGAGCTGTTTCCAAGTGAAAAGGAACGTTTTTTGAGATTTTCTTGAGGTGCAGGGACGGAGGGGAAAGTGTTTGGGATGGGGGGGAGTAAAGGGGACATTCGACTCTATTTAAACCCCCAAAGGGACGCGGGCCCGCCTAGGAGAAAAGGTTGTCCACAAAGAGAAAAAAATAGCAGTGTGGGGTCGGTTAGTAGACGGTGGGATGACAAAAGTTCATTTTTTTAGTGATTTTTATTTTTAAGATAGAGAGAAGACATGTCAAGACAGGGGACAGACAGTCACTGGTGTTTTGTAGCACGGGAGGATGTCAGGGAAAGAGGTGTATAATTGGGTGTCACAGCGTAAGGATGGTACTAAAAGCCAATTATGATTTTTTTTCCCAATGGGGGTGTGTAGATTGAAAAAGGAGGGCAAGAATGTATCCCGTGGAACCCCAACGCAAGGGGAAGAGGAGAGGAGTAGAACGGAAAATGGACACGAAGGGCGATCAGAGATTTTGGAAGAAAACCAAGAGAGTGGGTGTCTGGGGGCCAAGGGTGCTCGCATGCTGAGGAGGAGGTGGTGATCAACAGTGTCAAATGCGTGAGAGACCCAGGAAAACGAAAAACGAGTATTTTCCCTGAGATTTTGCTGTAAGGAGGTCATTTGAACTTTAACTAAAGATTTCCAGGATTTAGGGGCGGAAAACCTGTTGTAGGGATCGAAAAAGAGAGTTATTTGAGAGATAGGGGATTAAGAGATAGACCAAGCGTTCCGGGAAATTTTATAGTAAAGGGAAGGTTAGGGATGGTCGGTATTAGCAAGCGGGACGGGTCCAGAAGGATTTTTTTAGTAAAAGGTTTTTAATATTTTTGAAGGAGGAGGGAAAAAGATCCCAGTGGAGAGAGGGGGTTCAGATTGAGTTATGTGGAGAGAAGCGGAAAAATAGACGGGAAAAGGGTGGGGGGGAATGGGTCACTAGAGCAATAGGGGGGCCCCGGCCAGCGCAGAAGACTGGCACTTCTTTTTCTGTCGTTGGGCGAGGCTAGGCAGACGGGGGACTTTGGGGGGGAGGACAGGGATGGGTTCTGTTTGGGGGTTTGAGTTGAGATTTTTCCCGGATACGTCGTTTTTGTTTTTGAAGTGAGTGGCCAGGTCTTCGCACAGGTAAAGTGACCAGGGCCTGAGCTTTAGGTCTGAGGGGGGGAGGGGTAACAGACTTTTAGGGTTTTTGTGTAAGTTTGAGATGAGGGAGGTGAAATATTTTTTTTTGGCACAATGCAGGGCAGAGTGGTATGTCCTGAGCAGAATTATAGTGGAGAAAGTCTGCAGGTAGCTTTTACTTTCTCCCCAGACACTATCACACCTGGAAAATTTGGAGGGAAAAAAAAAGTCTGAGGTGTTTGCCCAAGGGTGCGGGCGTCTGATTTGGTGGGGGTTTGGGGGGTGAGTGGGCCAAATGTCCCGGGTGTTGTGAACATTATTGTAAAGTTTGCAAACCCGGTCGGACAGGGAGGAGGAGATTGGGGACATGAGGGGCTGTATGGTGTCAATAAATTCCTGAGTGTTTTTAGAGTGGCTATTTCGGAATGGGTGTTGGTAGGTTGTCCAGAGAAGGGTGAGAGTTACTGATAGTGAAGGAAATAAAGGTTTTGGGTTGAGAGGCAAAAGGAAGTTTGGGAATAAAAAAGAGCAGGGCGCAGAAGACCAATCAAGAGAGTTTCCCCTCCTTGTGAGTTGGAGGTCTATAAATTGTGAGAGGCCCCAAGGGGAAAAGGGTTTGTGAAAAAAGACAGGGCAGAAGGAGAAAATAGGGTTGTCAAAGGGGGTGTTGAAATTACCCATGATAGAGTGGGCATTTCAGAGAGAGGAAGTGAGGGAGCCAGGCAGCAAAAATGATCCCCGAAAAATGGGGGGGGGGTGAGCCGGGGGGTCTGTACACAACTGCCACTTTGAGAGAAAATGGCTGGAAAGAGTCTGGGGGTGTGGACTCAAAGGGGGGGAAAGTGAGTGAGGGTGCAGCAGGAATGATGGGAAGTGCAGTGTGGGCGGAAGTATGCTGACTCCCCCACCCGGCCCCCTTTTAGGGCTGGGGTTGTGGGTGAAATAAAACCCCCATAGGTGAGAGCGGAAAGAAAGCGGTGGCTGATTGCTGGAGCCAAGTTTTTGTGAGGCTAGGAGATTGAGGGAGTTGAGAGCAATAGGTCATGCAACAGTAAATTTATTTCGACGGATGGGGGTTTCCACAGGCCATTTAAATGGAACCCAAAAAAAAACTTTCAACAAAATATTGTGGGTTTGCAGGGTTTCTGTGGGAGGAGAGAAGGAGGTTGGGGTAAGAAGTAAAGGAAGGGGACCCGGGGGGTTTGGGGGGATGTCCCTGCAGGAGAAGCGGGAATGAAAAGTGACCCCTGACGGTTCATTGATGAATATGAGCAAAGTTTTTGGGACACCCCGAAAAAGCATGGGTTTGGGGGAGGGAAAGTAAGTAAGTAGTGTTTGGGGTGCGTGCTGGGGAGGGAAGGGAGAGGGGTTAATGTGGACAGAATTGTTTGGAGACATACGGGGGGGTAGGGCGGAGGAAAAAGGGAGCAAGATAGATTGAAATTGTGGCATGGTGGTCAGCGTAGGTTGGAAACCCAGTTACTTACAAAGATAAGTTTCTGCCCACTTCTGCCATAATTCGGTCAAAATTCATCATCACTTAAAAAATGCTGGCAGACCACAAGGCTCCAATATATACTGTGGATTGAATAGATCACCGCTTTCAGGTGACAGAAACAGGTGGGGTTATAAAGAGTAACGAAAAGGGAAAAGTTCAAAAGGAACTGGTGTATGGTCTTGTTACATAACATGCTAATTTTTTTAAACAAGCTGGGGTTCTATGCATTTACATATTCAGAAACCATTCAGGGAAATGAAAAACAACAGCATTAGGATGGGTGGGGGGTTTGTAAAAGTGACAATTGTGGAAAGAAAGAACAAAGCCATAATGGGAGAGAGCAATGGTGGAGTCAAAAATTCATCATCCTTTAAAAAATCTGCACTTAAAAAATGCTGAACATTAAAAAACATAAAAAAAATGCTGGAAAGAATTAATATCCATATCAGCTGTAATCAGCTCTTCAGGATTTCCTTCTTTTATGTGGTTTGAACTGTCTGTTTTATAGTACACTGGCACATTTTCTTTGTGGCATTTTTCATGTGTTTTCTTATAGCTTTTGGGTCTGTGGTGTTCAAAATGCAGCATGCTCTAGTATGGCATTTTTTTCTAGCATCTCCATCATCAGCTTCTCAATTTAACATGTTTAAAAAGTATTGTATTAAACATTACACAATTTATGGTCCTTTTTTCCAAGCCAATAAAAAAACCCTCAAAATAATATTTTGGAAGGAGGCCTAATGTGTGTGATTTTGGCTCAGTTTTTGTAGTGCGGTAATGGAACTGCTTTCTGTTGTCTTCATTAAGTCTCTGTTCTAAATTTAAACGAGCCCTTTCCTTTTCCAGCAGGATGTCTCTGGCCACATTGAGAGCCATACTTTTGCAACAAGCTCAATGAACCAGTTCTGCATCCTCTTCAAACGCACGTTCGTCTCAATCCTGAGAGATACGGTATGTTAAGGTGTTCAGTAAAATTTAATATTACAGATAGGAAGAGTAGACATGGAGGGCCAGGGATAGATTAAACTTTAGTGTACGCTGATCCACCTCAAAATTAAAATCCGAAGGTTGAAAGTTAAAAATGGAATCTTGGCCCTTTTTTTTAAGGGGTAGAATACATTAGGCAGCAAGAGAAAAGTCAGTCCATGATGTATTGGTTGCAGGATTAGAGCCACAGTAAAGACCTGAACAATTTTGACAAGGGCCAAATAGTTAGGACTAGATGACTAGGTCAGGGCATCTCTAAAACCAGGTTGGGGGGGGTGTTGGGGTTTCCAAAAGGGGGAGAGCTAGTGAGTTGGGAAGGGTATGAGCGCCAAAGCCTTTGATAGAGAGAATAAAATAAAAAATCATTGTCTGATCCCACAAAAGAGCAACAGTAGCACACATTCCTGAATAAGATAGTCCTGGACACATTCAGAGATACTGTGGAGTCCACGTCTCAGTGGGTCAGGGCGGTTTTGGTGGCACAAGGTGCCGCTACACAATATTAGCAGGTAATGTTAATGTCACAGCTACATGGTGTATACGTTCTGAGTTTTCTGTTGTCATTTGTGATGCTTCCCTTGTGCACTCAGGGATGTATGTCATTTGTCTTCAAACTTCCTTGATCATGAACTTTTCTTTCTATTTTACCTAAGTTTTCCACCCAACGAGTGTGTTTGTATCACATGACGCTGCCTGTTGTGTTCTTCTTACAGGCAATATGTTCTCTCTGTATGGGGGCATTACATGTGATGTTGGTTGTACTTTCCCACCCTCCCAGGTCCTGACTCACCTGCGTTTCATGTCTCACCTGTGTATCGGGGTTCTGATCGGGCTGCTGTACCTGCACATTGGTGACGATGCCAGCAAAGTATTCAATAACACGGGCTTCCTGTTCTTCTCCATGCTCTTTCTAATGTTTGCAGCTCTTATGCCAACTGTGTTGACCTGTAAGAGCATCAACTATTCAGTCAACAGATTTATATTAGCATTAATTTTCTAGTTATAAATCTTAAATGAGTTTTCTAAAGAACAAAGGAGATTTATCACCCGCACTGATTACTAGCAATGGGGTCCTAAATCCCTCACTGCTTCTCCCCAGCACATCTGAAGCAAGAAAGAGTTTGTACTGAGCAGTGGTTGTGATGTCACTTTATAACTTGCTGGGAGTTAGGAAGCTGTTTCTGGAAACTCCAATAAAATTGTGTAGCAACAAGCCATTTGGACTGCCCCTCCATAAAAACCCTCCTCACTGCGGGCTTTGGGGGAACGGGGCAGGGTGGAATAAATGTTCTTTGTGAGAAAACCCCTTTAAGCTGGCCATAGTATTAAAAAAAGCTAAAAAATTTTTGGTAAATACAAACTTTATTCTTTCAAGCTGCCACTGAACAGATACCAAGCCAAAGATGGGTCAGTTCTAAAGAGATTCTAATTATACATTTTCATTACACTGAGTAAACTTATTTATTTCCTTACAACAACTTTGTTCAAAATCTGAAAACCAATATTTGGGGGAGATGGCATGTCAATGCTATTTTCCCCTGTAGGATGCATTTTGGAAGCTCCCTTACCACCTAAATAGATTTTAAAAGGGGTTAAAAAACCCCGTCTTGGGGCCCTTTTACATTGAAGCAGTATATAGCTACAACCACATAAGTTGTAAAGCAGAGGACATCTGAAAAACCATGGCAAAACAACATTATAAATACACTTTTTCATGTTAACCATGCCATGTGTATTATGACAAAAATCCATGAAAACCACAAGGGATACTGTAAATTGTCACAACAAATGTCAAACTACATGTTTTTCATGGAGTTGAATTTTTAAGGTTTCCATAAATACTCTACATCCAAGTTTAACTGTGAAGTATACATTCTAAAGTTAACTAAACGTTCTTGACTATGTTGGATTATTCTGGAGCTGTTTATTGGTGGCTTGAACAGTTTTAAAATTTATTGAACAAAGCTAAGATTATTAATAAAATCGATATCTTCACTCTAAATTGGAGTTCTCTTTTAAGTTGCTTGTCCTTGTAAGGGCATGTCCCCACTGCACGGGTTTTCGGCCGTTTTTTTCAGACGTTTTGCGGTTTTGCAGACCGCCTGAAAAAACGGCCGAAAATGAGCACAATGGGGCTCTATGGAAAACCCGTGTAGCAGTCCCCACAGCACGGGTTTTCTGCCCGACGGTTTTTCCACCCGCGGGCCGCCCGCAACACATTCTACAAGCACATTCTTCCGTCCGATTTTCGCATGGAATATGTGCAAGTGAATGTGAAGGGGTAGGGCTTTTCTCCGCTCATCAACCGACCGGTATTTGTCCCTTGCCATGGGGACGCAGCCTAATGCTTCATAGGACTTCAAGTCTGATACATTCCTGGTAGTGTCAGCTGCATGAATGACTTCATGAACAAGCGAACATTCATGAGCCAGCAGACTTTTCTCTTGTGTTTATGATAAGCTTTTTAGATGTCTTTTTATTCATCTATTTTCTTTTACTCTTATTGTGTACTTAACACATTCCTATTATTACTACGTCTGTTTTTCCAACCCTTAGAAGCACTCCAACTAAAATGTTCATTGTGTGCCCTGTTAGCTGGTCCATGGGTATCATTTTCCTACTGGTCCCCTTATCGGCTCTGTTACTTTCCCTTGCTGTCAGCAGCACTCAGACTTGCTGAATCCTAGAATGTGTTACGTGTGGACCAGAAGTTACTTTCTGTGTTCCTTACTATGTTATTTAGATAGATGTTCATTGTAATGAATATAGAAAGTGACAATACACACTGTAGATTTTCGTGAGTCTGAGTAATGGTTATATGAAATGGCAGTGGTTGTGAATAAAGTTAATAACTGGGCCATGATAGCACCAATAGAAAACTGCTGTTTACAGCATGTAGCTGGCTAATGGGTAATGGGCAAAGCAATAACAAATCCTGTTGGAGAGCTTCTTTCATGTATTTTTCATTTCTTTTTCTTTTTATCACACTCTCATCTTTGATTATTCCATTATAGTTGAGGTTTTACTTATCTCTTGTTATTTAACCTCTACAACAACACTATTTATTCTTTACCCATAGTTCCTCTAGAGATGTCTGTCTTTCTAAGAGAACACCTAAACTACTGGTACAGCCTAAAGGCATATTATCTGGCCAAGACAATGGCAGATGTCCCTTTCCAGGTAAAGAATTTTAATATTTTTAAACCCAATATTTGTTGTGTCATACTGTATAAGCATTTTACACAATAGAGCCCGAAACAGATATAATGATGAAAGATACAATGATGAGGATGTGACAAGCCAATAGAGAAACTGCACAAATTGGAACAGAGTGAAACACAGGACAGTTGGCATCAGTGGCTGCATCTTGCTTAATACACTTCCCCATCAAGTTACAATGATCTCATGATAAAATATTTTCAACATACAATGGTCTTTCCGGGGTCACTGTATTTTGAGCCACAATCATGAACTTTATCGTGAACATTTGACTTGTACAATGGACTGGAACAAGGTATTCTGGTGCCCTAGGAAAATAAACAAATATATTCTCTCCTCAGCAAATAAGATGGAGAAATAAAACGCATATAGCTTGTGCACAATACAGTTCTCCTCTGTGGATTAGCAAAACAATGTTTGCTCAACTACAGAGACTGAGTATCAGGAACGTGCATGGGAGGTGGATTGATGACATCACAGAGGAGGTACTTGTTTTTTAAAACACAGAAACACAATGCCCCTTTTTTCAGGCCTCAAAGAGGGGAGTATCAGCCTGTTAGGTAAGGAACTCACTTCTTGGCAAAACCCCTTTACCCCTTTTTTGGGAGAATTTAAAAGCATGGTGCCAACAGGAATAATTACTCATTTGACAACATTCCCTTAGGGCTGCGCCATTTTTTTGGTGTTTTCTGCGCCAAAAAAAGTTGACCCCTATTCTCTATTAAATGAACTGTAAACAAAAATAGGTGCATTTCAAGGAAAATGACACTTTTGAATTGCCTAAAGTGGGCACAAAAAATTTTCTACAAGAATCTAGCACCTACTTTAGTATGCCCCTAGATTGACGCCAATTATTCATGCAGGGTATACCAATGCCGATTTTTGACGGGTTTTCATTCATTTCGGGTGTATTTATACCTCATTTGATGCCCCTTTAAAAACTGGCCGGGGTGGGTCTCTTTGGAATGTCCCCTTAGTTCGCCTATTTCAGCTCCTAACTTTAATAAGGAGGTGTAACTTAAAATGCTCCAAATTATGTGTCAAATTTTTGGCGCAAAAAAAATTATGTACAGGAAGCCAACCAGAAGGTGGCATAAAACTGGAGACAGAAGTGTTTAACGATGCATCATATTTAATAACAACATGAGACACTGAGATATGTTTGGCGCATCCTTTGACTTAGTTTAAGTTTATACTGTCTAAATATTAGACAGGATTTGTAAATCTGACCCTGTGTTTCTAATTTCATAGTTTCATAGTTTGTAAGGGGCCAAAAAAAAGACAAGAGCCCTCCAGTTCAGCCTGTTGTGCAAAGGGTGTTGACCAGGGGAAAGGAAAAAAAAACCCCAATGAGGTAGAAGCCAATTGTCCTCATTTTGGGGGAAAAAAAAATCCTTTCCCCACTCCAATTGGCAATGGGGAAAAACCCCTGGATCAACGCCCACTCCAGAATCCTAGTCACTAAAATTGTTTATTATTATGCCCCAGAAATGATCCAAACCCTTTTTGAACTCTGTCAGTGAATTCACCATGACAATTTCCTCTGGCAGAGAGTTCACATCTCACTGCTTTACAGTAAAAAACCCCTTTTTTATGTTTAAAAAAAAATTTCTTTCCCTCAAGACGTAAGGATGCCCCCTTGTTTAGATACGCCCTGGGTTAAATAAATCTTGGGAAGATCTCTTATTGCCCTTTATGTTTTTTAAAAAAACATATTTTTATCCCCCCCGAAGCCGTCTTTTGTCTAAACTAAATAACCCAAACTTGCTAATTTTTTGGGGTTTTTTTGTCCCCCCCAGTTTTTTTATTTTTTTGTTTCCCGCCTTGCCCTTTTCAGCTCTCAATGTCTTTCCTGTGCAGGTGCCCAAAACTGTACAAAATTTTTCCATGTGTGGGTCAAAAACCAGTGACTTTATAATGGGAGAATAATGTTCCAATGCCTCTATGCCCTTTTAATGCCCCCCCATGATCCTATTTGCCTTGGCAGCTGCTGTCTGACACTGGTGCACAATTACGTTTCTGTCCACCGGATTCCCAAGTCCTTTCCATGTCACTTTACCGTTTTTTTCCATTAACAGTAGCATGAAATGGATTTTTCTCCCCATGGGCATAACCTTGCTTTTATCTGTTTTTAAAAAACCTATCGCCATTTCCCTCCCCAGGTCCCAACTTATCCAGATCCTTTGTAATAACACATTACCCCCTTATTGTGTTGTTACTTTACGAGTTAGATCGCTGCAAAGATCGATATTCTACTGTGAAATCCCTGTGTAAGATCATTAATGAAAATGTTGAAGAGGAAGGGCCCCAAAACTCACCCCTGTGGTACCCCACTTGTAAAAAGCAAACCAGTCGGTATGTACCGTTAATTTTACCCCTTTTTTTCTATAATGAGCCAGTTGTTACCCACTTGCACCATTTTTCCCCCCGGTTTAAACATTTTTCATTTTATTTACCAACCTTTTATGTGGCAGATGAATTTATTTAGAAAAATAGATATATGACATCCAGTGCCTCACCCCCCGTTTTGCACTGCTTTATAGAAGCTGATGAGGGTTAGTCTGACAGGGGCCGATCCCTTATAAAACCCATGGGAAAAGGCGTTATAATTTTTTTTCAGTGAGATACCCAGGAAGCACTCTGAGAAAAACCCTTTAAAAAATTTTACCTACATAGAGGTTAAACTTACTGGCCTTAGTTTCCGGATCACTTTTTGACCCCCCTTTTTAATATTGGACCCATTTTGCTTGCGCCAATCCTTTGGGGTACCCCCTTATTTGACCCGTCCATAAAAAAAATTAAGAATAGGGGCCATTTTTTGAATATTAACTCCCTTTGGAAAAAGTGGGTGTAGCCATCTGGACCTGGGGGGTTTTTCTTTTTTTTTCTTCTAAAAACGGAGCTGCACTTCTTCCCCTTTTGGTTTAAAAAGAAACTTTTTAAGTTGGAGTTTTACCTATCCCTCGTTCAACAGGAACTAAACCCTCGGTAAATCAGTGGGGAAAAAAGTGTTTAAAGGGTTTTCTTTTTTTTTCATCGCCCTCTTAATCTCTCCCCCAGTATTTTTTAAAGGGCCAACATTTTCTGTTTTAATCTTTTTTTCTATTTGTATAGTTAAAAAAATTTTGGGGTTAGTTTTCTTTTTTAAAACGATAGTTTCCCTCCCGCTTTTCTTCCTTTATCTTTTTTTTACCACTTTATTTTTTTTCCCCATAGGGTTTGTGCCTCTTCATACCCCCCCTGTTTTAGTACTGAAACGCTTTCTTTTTTTTTTTTTATTGCCTCTTTTAATCCCTTTATCCACATTAGTTTTTCTGTTTCTAATTGTTTTATTAACCATAAGGTATGTAACCCTTCCAGTGGTAGCCTAGGATTTTTTTAAACCCCCCTTAAGGACCCGGGGTTTTTTTGGGGGGACATGCGTTTTTCCCCCCTCGCCTTTTGAAAGCCTAACTTCTTTATTTTGCCCCCCTATATGACACATGAGGGCTTTTATTTTGCGGGACAAAGTAAATTTTAATGTTGTTATTCCCCTATACTATAGAATTACGGGAAACCCCAAAAAATTCCAAGTGGGCAAATTGTGAAAAAATTTTTTTTTTTTTCGCCCGTTTTTCGGGGGTTTTGCTTTACGGCGTTCTTCTTTGGGAAATTAATTGGGGTTTCTGTATTTTTTTTTTGTTACGCATTCGGGATACCAAAATTAGGGTTTCCGTTATGTTTTGGTGCCGTGAAAAAAATTCAAAAATTTTTTATTTTTGAAATTTGGCCACGGCCCTTTTGGCGACCAATAATTTTTTTTTACAACACCTAGGAGTCAGTGAGGGGGCATTTTTTGCGGGCTGAATGTACTTTTTACGCTAGCAGTTTGGAAGCATGCGATTTTTTTAAATTTTTTTTCATTTTTTTGAGGACGTAAAATGACCAAAAAACGCAATTTTGGCGTTTTTGGAATTTTTTTTTTCTAAACGGTGTTCAGCGTACGGGAAATTTTAAAGATGTTATTTTTTTATAGTCGGACTTTTTTGGGTGCGGCGATACCCCAAAAATGTGTAACTTTTTTATTATTTTTTTGATTTTTTTTGTAAAAAGGGAAAGGGGGGTGATTTGAACTTTTAAAAACTTTTTTTTCTTTTTTTTTTACTTTAAAACTTTATTTTTATTTTTTTTTTATGTAACATTGAGGCCACTGTGGTACTTGACCACTAGGGGGCGCGTTGTTTAAAACAAAACCCAATGTTGCTAGGCAAAGTTAGGTTTTACAAAGATGGGCGGTTTTTCCCCACTTCCTGTCTGCGGACGGAAGTGGGGCAAACCCGGCCCGGGGAATGACGGGGGCCTTCCCAATCCCCACCACAATGCCCCCGGGGATCGGATCGGGCGCTTGCTGCGCTTTTGCCGTCACCGCACCGATGTGCACACAGCCCCTTTTTGCTTTTTTTACTAAAAATTGCTTTTTTTCCTGAAAATATTTCTTTTTTGGATCTAAACATATGAATAATTACGTGTAGCCCCTTTTTGGATTCTAATAAATAAATGATTTAAAAAAAAAATAAAAAGGGGCCCCCCATTTTTTTAAAACCCGCCCAAAGGTTTTAACCCGAAACGCAACCTAATGTCCTCAGAATGGAAAGATTCAAGGATACTGGTCCCTTCCTACCCTAACAAAATCAGCCGCGCCTCCCAAAGTGGTACCCTCTATTTGATGGTCCACTTCCTATGGTTACCCGGCTCTTCCCAGTACCCCTAGTGCGTTGGGTACTGATGTAATAGTAACACAGGGTTAGTGTCAGCCTTGATGTGACAAAAACCACTGTGGCGACCCCAAAAGCTGGAGCATAGAATAGAAAGGAAATCGCACATGCCCCCCATTATTTAAAAAATTTAAAAAAAACATGACACTACTAAACCCCAAATCTTCCCTTTTTTCCCCCCCTAAAATATAAATGCCCGGGCGATTTTTGGGGGGGAAACGACCAGGGCCCCCGGGCACAACCCCAAAAGGGGTTGGTCCTCTGCCCCCCCCAAGAAAATTGTGCCCGTAACCTGAGCCTTTTACACCCTTCTCCTACTTCTCATCCACCATTATGTGTTAAGCCTCCTAGTGCCAACACAAAATACAACCCCCACCTATCACCCCATAACCCTCTACCACCTCCACCTATCACCCCATAAATCCCCTACCACTTCACCTATCACTGCATAGCCACCTCAACTCCACCTATCACCCCATGAATTCTTCACCACCTCCATCTATCAGTCCTTTAAAACCCCCCCACCCCCAAACCTACCCCCATAAACCCACAAAACCCCCAACCCCCAAACACCGCATAGCCCTCTCACCTCCACCGCATAGCACTCTCACCTCCACATACCACCCCAAAAAAATCCTCAATCACCCCAAACCTATCCCCCAAACTCTCCGGGATGCTGAATAGCGTTTTAAATGTCCAAGAAAGCTGGACCCCTAAATTTAGCTTTCTTCCAGAGCTGTTTCATAGTTGGGGGTTTTTGGCATGCCCTTTTTTCAAGAGGGCTTGTTAAAAGGGGGAGAGTGGGGATTATAAAAATTCCCTGGGTGGGGTGAACTATGCACTTTCCCCATTTCCCAAAATCCCCCCTAAAGGGGCCACTTTCAAAAGGTGGCAAGTATGCCTAAAACCTTCATGCTATTTACAGATGCTGGTAAAACATATTTAAAGGTGAAAATTTTTAAACCCCCCACCCCTTTAATTTTTTTTTAATTTTTTTTTTTTTTTTTCCGTTTAGGACAAAATTTTTAAGACAAAAATTTTCTGTATCTCGGGGAGAGAAAAAACCGAAAAGAATGCACTGGTTTATAGGTTTAAAAACCCCATTTAGTTTTGGTTTTTTCCCCGGGCCCTCTTCTAAAAAAATGAGAATGGGGACAATTCTTTTTTAGTTGAATTTTGAAGGGGTTTGGGATCTTCCCCTTTAAATGGATTGCTTGTTTTAAAAACAACGTTAAACCCGAGATCAGTTTTTGGTAAATGTTTTTACGGTTGGTTTCCCCTAATTGCGTTTTCCCACCCATTGTATACGGGATAAACTGGACACCCCCCTTGAGGCCTACTCTTTTTCCTCCTTTTTTTTTCTGCTCTTGCTACTTCAAACTGCCCCTTGTTGCCAAAAATTCTTTGGGGGTTTTAAAATTTGGGCAGCCCCCAACCCCCTTACAGGTAAGATCCTTTCCTTAGTTTTGAAATTTTGCCTGCTATCTGGGTTAAAAGCTAAAAAGGTACTCAAACGCTACTGCACATAGCGGTGATTTAGTGCCATGGGTTTAAAACAGAACAAGCATCAACTTTTATCTGTATTTGGGGTCTTTTTTTTGGTGTAAAAGGGTAGTTTTTGGGAGGGGAAATAGCAAAAGTACTTTCTTCTTCCCTGTCTCACAAAAAAAGCATATACCCCCAAAAAAAAAACAAACCACTTGAACCCCCAACTTTGTTGGTTTTGATCGGTTTTTAGTCTTTTGGGCTGAAAGAAAAACATCAAGGTACCTTCAAATTTGAAAATTCTTTTTTAAAAATCTTTTAACATTGTTTTTAGGGCTTCATTAAAGGGAAAATTTTTTTTTTTAAAAATTTCAAAGCCAGATGGGTTGTCTGTGTCTCAAAGTATTAAACGGGCTTTCAAATTCCCCCTTTTAATTTCCCTTTGGGCTTTTGGCACACCCATTATCCTGTTTTTTTTCCCGGCTTGGGGGGGTGGCAAAGGATTTAAATTTTTTTTTTGGGAAATTTTTTTTAAAAAATTATATATATTTTTTTTTTAAACCCCCCAATTTACTTTTTTTATTAAAAAAAAAAAATTTTCAGAGGAAAATAATTTTAAATACCCTTACAATTTGATTATTCATATAATTGTACAACAAATACATTAAGATAAAAGTGGCATTCAAAGTTTGAACAAGTAAATAAAAGACATTGGATTTTTTAAAAACAACCATTGTATAACAAACAGTGTTTTTTAGGTTTAAAAAAGTCCCCAAAATTTTTGAAATAATTTGTGAATTTTTATTTTTTGCGTTGGGAAAAAGAGGCATAATTTCCCTGTTTTTTCAAAACGATTTCTTTAGTATGGAAAGACTAAAGGGGTTTAAAAATTTTAAAAAATACTCTTATAAATTAAAAGCTAGCATATTTTCGGGTTGTAAACCCATGAAGATCGGGTTTTAAACCCTTGTGAAAGGGGCTTTATTTAAAACAGTTTTAAAAAGGTTTTTCCAGTTCAAACAGGAGTAAGTGGAATTTTTTTTGCATTCAACTCAAATGAAAAATTGGGGGGGGGGGGGGGGCATGAAAGACAGGGTATTGGCGGGGGGGGAAAAAAAAAGGGGGTGGTTACCGGTCACAATTTGGGAAAACCAAATTTTTTGGGGGTATAGAGGAAAAATCATATTTGAGAGAAACGCATTGTCTTCCAAACCATTCCCACCAGTGCAGAAAAAAATTTTGAGGCTTTCCCCCTTTCAAAAAAGGGTTTTATTTTTTTCATACATGGGAGTTTTTAGAAACAATATCTGTGAACTTTTCGCTGAGGGAGGGGAATAGCTTTCCCCAAATTTCCCGGTAATGGCTTGTTTAGCTGCCAGGAGGGATATGGGGTTTCTAATTTTCTATTTATTAGAAGGGAAATGTGTCAATTTCCAATCAGGAAAAAAGGGGGAACCCCTTTGGGAGTGAGGGGACTGTATTTGGGGGTACTTAGAGGATAAAAGTTTTTAAAAATTGTCCCGAATTGTGTCAACAAAGGGGCAACTCCAAAAAATATGAGTGAGAGAACCTTTTAGGGGCCCCCGCCTCTCCAACGTTTTTCTGAATGTAGTTTGGGGGTATAATTGATAACGGAGGGGTGTAAACCCTCTATTTAAAAATTTTTGGGGATTGTTCCTTGAAGCTAGGGGGAGGCAGAGGATTTTGTGAGCCCAGTGTTTTAAAAAAAAAAAAAACCCAAAAAAAAAAACTGCCCATTGGGGGGCCGAGAATGAGGTGCCCCAAATTTTTGTTCCCCTTTAACAATGTTTTCGTCTAGATAAAAATGAGGTTGTTGGGAATTTGTTGTAAAAAATCTTGGAGCTTTTTTGAGATTTAGAGTTTTTGGGGGTCGAGAAAAGGCCAAAATTGGGGTGAGGAATTTTTACCTTCCGGGAAGGATTTTGTCTTAGAAAATGGACATTTTTGGGGGTATTGGGAAAACCTCTTTAGGTGGGGGTTGTAATTTGGGTTGGTGGGAGGGGGGGTGGGACATTTGTAAATAACCGGATTTTTTTTAACCTTTCCTCCCGCCCCTTTTGGGAAAAGGGGGCAAAAGATAAATTTAACCCCCCCGAACGGGTTTTGGGAGGGAAATTTGGGCTAAAAGCGGTAAAGACCCGGGGGGTTTAGGGGATGTTCCAAAATTTTAAAAAGAGCCTGATCGGAAAGGGTTGGGTTTTTCCGGGCCCTTGCTTTTTTGAATATGGATTTATTAATCTGGTTTTTTAAAAACAAAGGGGCTTTAACATTTTCTTTTCCCCTAGCTACCCATAGTTTAAACAAAAAAAAGGCATTCCACCCAAAGTTGAATTTGGGCTATAGGACGCGAAATGATAGGGTTTCCCAAAGAGGGAAGGGCCCCAAACCCCCAAACTTTCGTTTTTTTTTTACATAAAAACAAGCCTTAAAACCCCGGGGGGGTTTTGATTGCCCCAAAAATGTTTTACATTTTTTTTTTAAAAAAAAGGAGAAAAAGGAGTTTGGGGATATGAATGGGGAGAGTTTTCAGGAAAAGAGGAATATTTTGAAGGATGAGCAAATTTTTTAGAGAATGAAGCGACCCCAACCATGAGTTGTCTTATTTTGGGGAATTTTTAAAATTTAAATTTTTTTTGCAAAAAATTTTCCCTGTAGGGGGAAGAAAAAATTTTAATTTTGGGAAGTCTGAAATTCCCTTTTTTGGTGTGATCCCTTTAAAAAGGGGAGGAATTTTTTTCCCTTGGAATGGAAAATAATTTTTACGGGGTTTGGGAAACTTCGAAGTTTTTAGATTGGGAAATCTAAAACCCTAGGTTTTTTTGAATTAAAACCCTTTTAATTTAATGAGTTTACTGAATGTGTTTAAGGATTTTTAAAAAAGGAGGGAAAAGATTTGGTAGGTTTTTAAAGATAAAATTACTTTAATTTGCAAAGGGGAGGGTGACGTGGGAAGCTTAGCAAACCCGAATTCCGTATTTAGCTGGGTCAGCGCGGATGGATTCTGCCAAAAGGGGTTTCCCTGATGAGGACAAAAAATAGAGGGGGAGAGGGGGCAAGGGCCGGGCTCCCGGGCCCTTAAAATTTTTCTGAAAAGGTTTAAACGAGCAGTTTCCCTTGGATAGTACATGGGCCCAAAAGGGGTGAATAGAGGGATCGTATTGCTTGAAAAATTGGTTTCCCTTTAAAACCCGAAATTTTCCAAAACTTTGAAGGCAAAGGGCCCGGGGATTTGTCAAAGGCCCTTCCTGCGCTAGTGAGAGGGGGCCGAGAAGGCAAATTTTTTGGGGGTTTCCCCTGTGGTGTTGTTTTTTAACAGATGGAAAAAGTTGCGTCCGAGGCCCGTCTAAACCCTTTGTGAAAACCCACCTGATTGGCCCCCCCCCAGCGACGGGAAAAAGTCCACCAGTCGATTTGCGATCATTTTTGCATAATTTTTGTATCTTTTAAATAAAGAGTTTTTGGGCGAAAAATTTGCAGGGGGTATCAGAAATTTTTTTCCCCGGTTGGGGATTTTTTCCCAAAGTTTTCTTGCAGCATTTCTGTTGGGGAAAGTAACCTTCGGGGCCCTCGCGAATTACAATTCGACCAGGTTTGGGGTCCAAAAAACTGAGGGAAAAAACTTTAAAATATTTTGTAGAAAAACATCTGGACCCGGGGCTTTTTCCCTGGGAGATTGTAGATAAATACGGGGGAAAAAACCCCTTCTAGAAAAAAGGTATATTTTAATTTTTTCAAAAAGTCAGGGGGCAGAAGGGAGGGGGGAAAGATTAAAAAAGACCCCGGTTTTTCGTTTAGGGGATGGGGTTTGGGTGGTGCGATCATCTTTTTGAATTTTATTAAATTTTGGGGGAGAATTTAATAAAAGGCGTTGGGTATTGGGTTGTGGACCCTTTTTAAAATTTTTGGGAACCATAAATTTGCAACAGATATGGTATGCCCCACTTGTGGCTTAATTTAGGCGACTCTATTAGCCCCTTTGCTTTGATTTGGGGGTTCCCTAGATTTATAAATAGTTTAGTTTTATTTTTTTGGTATAATGTCAAAGTTTCTTAAGAGGTGGGGGCTCTATCTTGCCTAGCTTTATAAAGTTCAAGGTGAATTGACAAAGAGGGGGTTTTTTTTTTTTTGCTTTTTTCTTTTAAAATGATGGGGTTTGAAAAACAAGATCATCCCACTTTTGAAGTCTCTTTTTTTAAATTTTTAGAAGAAAATTTGTATTAATAAAAAACCCCCTTTTTTGAGGTTTTAAAGTCGTTCCACAAAAAAAAAGGGGGTTGGGGGGAAAGTTTTTTGGTTTAAAGGGCAAGTATTTGTGCCGATTTTTAAAGATGTTTTTGTGGTTTGGGACCCCCCTTTTCTGAAAATTGTTTTTCCCATGTAAAACGGAAAATTTGGGCCCCCCCAAACCCGTTTTTTTTGAAAAATGAACAGGGGAAATGGCCCCGGGCCCAAAGAAAATAATCCCAAAAGTCGCACTTTTCAAAACCCCTTTGAAAGGTAAAGCTTTCTACCAGAAACAAAATAAATTTCCGGGAAAAAAGATTGATTTTTTTGCCGAGTAGAAAAGGAAAAAATCTCTTTCCGATGCTTGGGGGCCCACGCCGGGCAACGAAAGAGGGGCTCGGAAAGGCCCGGTCCGAATACCACGTTGAGATAAACTTGATTTAAAATGAAGAGCCCTATCGAGGGATCTAAAGATGACGTTAAAGTCACCTCCGGGGACAATGAAGTGCCCTGGAAAAATATTTTTCCGTTTTTTTAAAGAGTTTTTGGTTTAAAAATTTTAAAAAAACCGGGGGGGAATTGGGGCATAGAGGTTAACAATTGTGTATGTTCCCTTTGGGTTTTTTTTCCCCAAACCAATATATAATAGGGGTTCAAACCGGGCCCCGAAAGGCCCCCTGGCCCCGTCCTGAAAACGACTCTCTCTGAGGGGTGAAAAGGGGCCCTCATTTTTGGGCGCTCCCCCTATAACCAAAAGGGACGGTGATGATCCACACGATTGTATATGTATTTTTCTTTCATGCATGTTTGTTAGGGGAAAATTCCCTAGTTCGGGGAAACCCCGTTATTTTTTTTGTTTGTATAAATTGGTATTTTACTGAAACCCTTTAAAAAGAACGGGTTGCCACTTTAGAAAGTTTTTTTTTTCCCTGATAACCCCACTCTAATGGTGGTGGGGGAAAGGGCGTGGGGGACAGGGATACGGAAAATATAGTCGGTTTGTGGGGTTTGAGGGGATTTTTGTCGGGTTGGCATTCCCCACACGAAAGGTATGCATGGGGAGAGGGGGTAAGGAACTATCACAAAAGGGCACTTTTTGGGTTTTTTCTAGAAAGGGTTTCCCTGGGGGCCCCGCCCTTTTTTTGGGGCGGGTTCCCCACTTTTTTAGGCAGTTTTGGTAGGGCAATTTTGGGGATTTTGGTTGGTTTTTATAAAGAAATTTTTTTCTTTAAAAGTTATATTTTATATACCTACTTCCCCAAAAGGGTTTATTGATATTCTCTGTTTTTTTGGACTTTTCAACCCCCAAAACGTTCATTGAAACCAGTTTTAACTCCATTGATGGCGGGGGTAACCCCAAGTTCGCAAAGCCCCCCTTCCCTGCCCCCCAGGTCCGGGTAAAACCCCGGGGTTGATGAATACCCGTTGTGGGGGGGGGGGGGGAAAGGGGTTTGGGAAAAAATAAAAAAACCCCCCAAAAAAAAGGGGCCCAATAAAAACCCTTAAATTCCCGCGGACCATTTCCCCTGGGTTTTTTTGGAGACGGCCCGGAAACCGGAAAGATTAGGATTTGTCCCTTCCCGGGGGAATTCCATTTTCCCGCTTTTTTTTGGCCGGTTTTCGGGGAAGAGGCCCAAAATTTATTTTCCCCCGAAACCCCCTTTTGTTAAAAAACCCCCAAGGGAAATTTATGGTTTGTTTTTCGGCGCGGGCTAACTGGCAAATTTTTTCTTCTTGCATTCAAGTGAATTTGGGCGATGGGATCTGCGAAGTTTTTGGGAATTGAAAAGGGTAGGGGCTGGGAAGCGGGTTTTGGCTTGCTTTCCCCGGCTTGTAGGTTTGGGTTTTTTAAAAAAGGATAAAATTTGAATCCTACCAAAGCCCATTCGCAAGGTACAGATTAAACAAGGTGTTTGGGCCCTTGGGTTGGGCGATGAGCTCTTTCAATATGATTCGTGCTTGGGAACAGTTTAGGGAGCAAGGGTTTTAATAAAGCTTGGAGGAAAGGTTGAAATTTCCGATTTTAAAGACTGTGTCTGCAATCCCCCTTTGAACTTCAAGTTATTGCCCCTGTTCTATCTTCCAGACCCAGCAAGTTTCACCTTAAAAATTAAAAAAAATTTCGTCTTCCAAAAAAAAGGATTTCAACCAGCCCTTAAGGGGCCCTTGAGAAACCCCTCCATTTTCTTTTCCCCACATGTTGTACCTTTCTCCTCCCGCAAACAAAGCGGTTTTTTAGACTGAAATGGAGGATTGCAAATTATTCTAAAGGAAAAGCGCAGGGGGCAAAAATAAAATGCCCTTTTTAGAAAGGAAAGGGAGACATTTTTGGGTTTTTCCGTGTTTTTAAAATTTGAGTCCAATGAGCCCGGGGGGATTTTCAAACCCGCTATTGAAGTATATTCGGGGGAGGGAAACCTCAGCAGCTTTTGTCAGACAGTTTTTGCCTTCGGTTGAGGGGGCAAATTGATGGGGTTAATCTTTGGTCGGGAAAATAGGAGAGGGGGTTAGCCGAGAGTCCAAATCTGGGGGAGTATTTTTTTAATTTGATTTTTATTTCCTTTTTAGAGACGGGGGGGGTTTTTTTTCCCGGGGTTTAGTAGCTTTGAGTTGGGGGTAATCACTTTGCGATGAGTGGGAGACAAGAGGGATTCTGAGAAAATTGCGTCTCTATGGATGATTTTTGAAGAATTTCTGGTTAGCACTCCGTCCGTCTCCAAACCCTCCCTACGCTGTTTTGGAGTGAAGAAATAAAGTTAGGTTTTAGGGATTTTACCTCTATCTTTTGGTCTTTTGTGTGACCCATTGATGAAATCTCCAGAAGTATTGCAGTAGAGATAAAGGAGTAGTTTTGGGGAGTAACCAGTTTTGAAGGGAGCGTCCCACTATTGCTTTACATTGACTAGAGAAGCAGTGGATGCGCGAACCCGGGCTTTAGTGGGGGAGGTGGGGGATTTAAATCATAAGTCCTAGTGTGCTAGGTCTAGACCGGACTGTGGGCCTGGACGCCCATACCCGTCCGCGGATGGCTAGAAGAGAAATATGTCACTGTCCTTTAGTTGTTAATTCAAAGAACATATAAGTAATAGTATTGGAAGGTTGAATTAGTGTAGCAAGATTAAGGCACCACTAGGTGGTGGCAGAGTATTATGAAAGAGAGGTCTTGATATGGGCTACAGTAGATGGTTTGCAGGATCTGACTATATATTTGAAGATGCTAATATACTGAAGATGTTTTTTACCAGATTTTTCTTTCCAGTATATGTGTGTTCAAATAATTCTTGGTAAGTGTATTACCTTTGTACGCTAGCCCATGTATATGTTGTAAATTAGTAGAAGAGACTGAAATATATCACAGGAATACAGCAATATACAACTTATTGATACACTTTACCTATGAGCTATATTAAACTGTATCGCTGGACACCCCTCAGCGGGGATACAATGATGGGATTGATAGACACCCCTAGCAAGTGTGCAAGCTCAGTACTATGATAGTAGCAGAGGTATAAGGGAAAAGGACAAAAAGACAGTCACATACCTAGTTTTACATTAATATTAATAGACACTGTGCTGTAACCATTAATCCTTGCCCCTCTTAACAGGCCGGGCAACAAATCCCAGGGCAGAAGGGTGAGGGTCACCCGGGTGGCCCCAGATCAATTAGTGGCCCTCCAGGTGATCCGCGGCCCCAATGCCAACCGGGCCCAGAGCCCCGACCCGCCCCAGGGGGGGGGGGATATACTCTTGCAATATACTTCAAATATAAAGCAGGTAATGAAGATGCAACTGTGGAAACCTGTGGGGGTCTTCCAAACCCGAAGGATTCGTGGTAGGAGTGCCAAGGTAGGGCAGCAGTAGTCTTGAAGGGGTTGGAGAAGTCAATGGCACGCTGAAGCTCGAAGTGCAGTCAGAGAATATGAGCGTTGAGCAGTAGAAGGAGAACGGCAGGCATAAAATCTTAGAAATTCCGGCCCTCTGAAGTGAAGTCGTGGATGGAGGATGACACGCCGGTGGCTCCGGATTCCCGGCTGGTCGGAGCTGCTCCAAGTTTTCCGAAGCAGGTCTCCCTGCGTGCCTCAGTGCTGGGCCCGATGCGGTCAGACGCCAGGAAAGAAGCGCCACGTAGGTAGGTCCGCTGTCAGAGGTCTTCCGCTGTACAACCGCTGAGGGATGATGCTGATCCGAGCGGAATGAACGGTAACCAGCCTGGGGACCGCGCGGACCGGGGGTCCGAATGTCGGTCTCGAAGATCTCCTGCTGCGACCCGCAGGCGGCTCTGATCTTTCGGCGGGTCGGGTACGCGCAGAGAACTCCTATGCTGGCCTGCCGGAGTGCCTCGATGCTGGTCCCAGGGTGTTCAGCCGCTCACTCTGGGGGGGTATCATAGGTGGCTGATTAGCGCAAGCTAGGAGGTAGTGGCTGCGCTGCTCTTACCCCTCTGAGCTCCGATATTGAGCCCGCGAGAAGGGGATCTAAGATGGCGCTGGGTGCTCCCACCAAAGCCCGCCAAGTGTCTCCTTTCCTGGGACCGGCTTGGGAGAGGCTTTCTCTTGGTGGTGGAGATACATCTCGCAGGAGGGATGGACGGCACCGGTTGCCCTCCTCTCTGAAGCCTTGCCAGGCCCGTGGATGTCCGTGCGGTTGATCTTGAAGACAGCCCGGAGGCCGCACGGGCCGGGGGAAGCCCGACCGCAAGGCCTGAGCAGCGGTCCCGAGGATCTCTCCCGTCGATAAACAGAGGTTTAGGGTAAGAGAACCTCTTACTGATCAATAGATCTGTGGATAGAGCTCTAAAAAGAGCTTTAAAATCGCTGATGGCACTAGATTTCTCGTTTAGTAGCTGGAGCCGATGTGAGAAGCGGCTGATTCCGGCAACGTCCAGGCCACGCCCCCTATTGATATATTTTTAACAAGGTTAGGTTAAGTGTTGCAAATATGAAAATATGTGGTGTTTGAGAACAAAAATAAGTAACCTGTTTCCAACATGTAATGTATACTAGTATGTACACTACAGTATTAAGCAGGATGCTTGCAGCAGGCTTAGGAATTAAAGGGTTTTTCTCACCACACTGATTGGCTTTTAACATGTAGGAAAAGGTAAATCAATACTTTTAACAAATACATTGCTGTGTTGATTTTGCTTTGGTAAAGAGATAAAGAAGATTTTATCTCCTCTTAGAGCATGCAAGTTTCTCTGGTTAGCGACCACCTCTTCCTACCCTCTCTTATCACTCATTGCTTCAATCTGCCTTCAGTCAGGTCTGACCATGGTGAGTCACCCTGTGCAGAGTCTTATCTCTAGCAATAGACTTTGTTTACTTAACTAAATGAGAAGATTTAACTCTTTAGAACTCTGCAGCCTTGTCTACAACACTTTATAAATCTCCTGCAGTTATGTCACTGTAACAGGAATAGCTAGGAACAGCAGATTTGAAATGGTATTAACTGAAATAGAACCACCCACAGCCCGACCAAGAGTCTAAAGCTGGCTATGGCATGATGAGAAAACCCCTTTAAGCAGGATAATATTATCAGATGATACCTGCTGTCAGTGATAACAGGATCAGAAACATCTCTGATCCTGGCTGGTAAACTACTTACATGCAACTGGCACATTTACCATTTAGATGCCATGGCTGTGTTATGTCTTATTTTGGGCCCATGTGGGGGGGTGACTTTCTGATGTTACTTATGCCATTAGATGGAATTTAGGAATGTGCACCATCTACCACCTAATTGTAAACACGAAAAAATCCGGGGTTTCGGGTTATTTGATTTTCATTTGTTTTCCCTTGCCCCCTATGAGTGCAAGAAACAAAAATTTGATGTAAATGAATAAGGAAAATTAAAATATCAAATATAATAAATACCATCTTTTCCTATTTGTTATATAAAAAAAACAAAAAAAAGGAGTAAAAAATTAGCTAGTTATCAGTCCCCCTTTTCCCCCCTTATTTTCCTAAAACATTGAACGTCATAAAGAATAACGATGGCTAACATTTTTTTGATCATTAAACCTTTAAAAAAGAAATAAAAATTTTATAGTTTATACATATTGTGAGTGGCAAAAGTATTTTTAAACCCTTTGGGCTTTCAAAAATCTGGTATGCCTCATTGTGCACAACAAGGGTATATTTTTCATGGCCAAAATTTTTGGAAAATTTGACAAAAATTATTTATTTTACTTGATCTGTTCCCCCTCTGGTTTTTATGTGTTTTTTGTCAGAGGTTTTTATCACATACAGAAATAAAAGTGCAATCTTTATTTTTTTTTAAACAAAAGTTTTATTGACCTTTAGAAGATTTTAATGCAGTTTTTTAATATTTGAAAGTGTTAAACCCTTCTTTTAAAGGAAACCTCTGCAATTTTCCCTGGCGGGCTCCAATAAACCCTTTGGGCCAAACCCTGACTGATACCCGGGTCATTTTGCACAATCAATGTTTGGGCATTTTGTAAAAAATTTGTTGGTTTTTGTTTTTCCAACCGTTCTTTATGTTTGGGCCCAAAATTTCTCAATAGGTTTAAAGACCCTGGGGGTTTGCAGGCCTGGCCCCCAAAATCTCTATTTTTTTTCCCCTTTGAGCCTTTGGGTTATCCCCTTTTGCTTTATGGCAAGGTGTCCCCCCATGTTTGGGAAAAGGCATTGTTGTTTCCCCAAAAACTGCTCTTGGACGGTTGGGGGGAAGTTGCTCTTGGAGGACATTCGGGGTACCTTTCCCTTTATTCGGATTGTTTTTGGGGCAAGCTGTTAGGGGGAGCCGACCCCTTTGGGGCTGAGAAGAACCCCCACAAAAAAAGGGTTTCTGGATGTTTCATTTGGCATGAAAACAAGATGGTGGTATCGCTCCCCTTGTCTTTCCGCCCAAAGTTGTTTTCCAGATTTTACCAAACTTTGGGGAAAGGGGATTCATCGGGAAAAAATTGACTTTCCCCCCAGTCCCCCGCAGTCCACCCCCTGAACTTTGGGAAGGGAATTTTCAGTCTGCCCCTGATTTTTTTTTTGGGGAGAAAATTTGGCTTCTTTGTTCCCCTTCCTTGACACCAGGCCTTGCTCCATGAGTCCCCGGGCCTCACAGGGGTGCAGATGCACCCCACACCTGCCTCCCTGCAATTCTTGAGCAAGCTCGCCTACTGGTTAGCCAGGGATTCCGAGGGGGGAAACATTTTTTAAGAGACGGCCCTGGCACTTGCTGGTCTTTTTGGGCCCCGGGATTTTTTTGGGAAACAAGGGAAAACCTCTCTCCTTAAAATTCCCTTTGATGATGGGGATAGTTTGGGTTGACTGAGGGCAATCTTTCTAGTTTCGTTACTTTCCCCTTTTAAAGGCCCGGGGGGTTTTGTGCAGTGCAATGAGGATGCTGCCCACGGATCCCCCTGCGACCCCGCCCGGGTCACAGCGCATCCTTTCCCCAGTTTCTGAGCGGCCCCCCGCCCCGGGCACCTCGGGCCCCGGGGGCCCGCTAATCCCGTTTGCCCGGGCCCCCGTGACTTACCCGGCCACGCTCCTCCCCCCACCCGTCTCGGTCCCTGGCTTGCGTGGCGCCGCCCCTTGGGGAGCGCACGCCCCCGGCCCCAGTCGGGGTTTTAAAGGGACGTGCGCCGGAAATTTGGGCCCCATTCCCGGGCACTGCCCCTATTTTCCCCCCGCCTCTTCCCAGTGGCCTTTCCCGGATCTTTAGTCCCATCCCTTTTGGGAAAAGGGTTCCCGGGAAAGCCTTGTCTTGCCAAACCGTTTTTACAAACCCCTTTTGGGTTACTTTTTCCGACCAGGGAACCTTGCCGCCTGCCCTGACCTTTTGCCTGTCTCCGTTCCCAAATCCTTCAGCCCCCTCCCCTGACCTTCTTGCCTGTCCCCGATAGGGCCCCCTGACTCCCGGTTCTCCCTACCTTGGCCCCCACCGCGGGAAACCCCCCGCCAGTGGTGTGAGTGGTGGCCCCCGCCGCAGAAAGGGTCCATCCCGCTTTGCGGGGGCTTTTGGTGAATACCGGGACCCATTTTGTTTCCCACCCCCTGGTGTGGGTTACGCCATCCCCCTGCGTTACAGTAAGACCCACCAAAGGATCCCCCCAAAGGTGCCCTTCCCGGGAGGTCCCCAAACTTTCCCCCCGTGTGGTCAAGCAACCCCCAAAACCCAAGATCGGCAGAAAGCCCCGAGCTCGAGCAGCTCTCTCCTTGTTTGCGCGCTCGTCCCCACTCGCGCGGGTGGCTGCGTGGTTCCTCCCGTGGCGGTGGGCCCCAGGGGGTTTCCAAAAGCCCCGCTTGTCCATGCCGAAAAAGTTTAAAGGGGCCCCAAAGGCCCTGCGGGGGTTCATCCCCCATGCCCCCTTCATGGGGAAAATTTATGGTGGTCATTTTCCCTTCGGAAAGATCCAGGTGGCCTTTGGGGGTCGTCTCTCTCTGGAAAACCCCCTGGCCGGGGAAAACTCCTCTCTGGGACCGAGGCGCCCCGGTCACCGCTGCCCTGGTGACTTTTCTTACGGGAAATTTCCCGTCGTGTTTTCGAAAAAGCTCCCCACGTTCTTTCTTTTAAAAACCGCCCTGTTAAACCCTTCCCAGAAAGGGAAGCCCCGGGGGAGATTTCCCCGTGCATTTTCCGCCCACTAGCATCGGAAGTGGTTGGAACGATGCAGCTTTGTGCCCCCACGTTCAAAAAGGGGCCCTCCCCAAACCCCGATTAAGGATCCCCTCACCGCCCAGGATCACGCCCTTTTTTAAGCGGGGCTATCCATTTGGCTACGGAGGGATATCCGCTTCCCCGGGACGTGAGGTGTTCCCAAGAGAAAGGGAACGCCCTTACCACGCCGCCTATCCCGCCCCTGCCCCGGTGTTTTTAAAAACCCCCCACAGCCCCCTTCCCCAAGCCAGCCGGGGAAAGGGGCCCCTTGCCAGTGGAAGACCCCACCTGATCCCCCAGGAATTTGACCAACGGGAAAGGGAAAAAACCTTAGGGTCTTTTCTGTGGAAGCCTAAACATTTCCTTTGGGGGGTTTTGGGCTTTGTTTCCGCCCGCGGGGGCCCCGGGGAAAGATGAGCGCCCCAAACCTACGGGGGGAGAGACGTCCCTGGGGGTTTGTGCAGTCTCTCCCCTCGTTGAACTTTCCCCGGTCCTGGTCGCACGGAACCCGGGGGACCCACTTTAAGCTTCACCCTTTCCTGGACCCCGGTTCGGCTGGGAACTTTTGGGGCTCCCGGGGGGTGTTCAACAAAAATTTCCCCGGGGTTTTTCCCCGGGGAAAAACCCCAAACCTTTCTCCTCCTTCAGGGGGGAAAGACCCTCAGCAAATTAAAGCCCGTTCCGTACGGACCCCTTTCCTTCAAATTGGACCCATGAAAAAGAGAGACGGGCTTTTATTTTGTTACCCCGGTTTCCCCCCCCCCACCCTTTTGGGGTCTTGTGGCTGCAGAAAACCTCCCCCGGTGCTTGAGGGAAAGAGGGGGGAAGGGTTTTGCGAGGGGGCCCCAAAGAGGGGTCGGTCTCGCTGTTTTGGTGGCACCTCGCCGGTGCTTACCCCCTTTCCCCGGTACCGTTAAAGTTTTTAGGGGTTTTCCCGCGTCATATCGTGATTTTTCTGATGTTTTTTCCCAAAAGAAGAAAGCAGGCCCTTCCCCGCCAATCTTTCCATATTTTGCCCGATTGTTTTTCTGCCCGGTTTACAGTTTTTCGGGGAGAGTCAAACCCCTTATGTTTGGGGATCAAGCCTTGTTGGTAATCGGGAAAATCTTTTAAGGTTTATTCGAAGGTTTTCTTCTCCCGCGGGAGCGGGGATTCTTTTCGGGGAAAAAAAGAAGGACAGCCCCTTTAGGCCCCGCTTTCGACAAAGGGGGTTTGAACAAAAGTCACGGAAAAAAAACCGGTTTCCCCCCTTCCCCCTTTTGATCAGGGAAAAATTTTTGGGACCGTTTACAGGGCGCAAGGGTCTTTTACAAAAGGGGATCTGAGGGGGGCCTCCCTTTTTGGTCCGAACGTTTGGGCGATGAGGGAAGACGGCCTTCAACCCCCAGGACGGTCACTTTAAGTACCTGGGATGCCTTTGGATGTAAAAATTAATGGGGCCTGCCGTTTCAGGAGTTTGTTAAGATGTCTTCAGGGATCTTTCTATACCCGTGTGTGGTTCCCACCTGGACGGGCATCCTGATATACTCTCCTGATCTTTAGACTACCGCCTTCACGTTGCCAAGTGATTTCGCCTACGGGGCTAATTCATTGTATGCCAAAATTTGGAAAAATTTCCTCTTCCCTCAAGTCAGCCTTCCCCTTCTGGGGTTTATTATCTCGGACCCCAAAGGGTACGGAAGGGGGCCCCGCCAAGTTGTCAGCCGTATTGCAATGGCCCCGCCCCCGGGGGGGGCCTGCGGGCCCTGCAATGGTTCCTTTGGGGTTCTGCACTTTTTCCGGCAAATTTATTCCACTTTCCACGCTGGTTTGGGTTTCCCCTTGTGGCCCCTTTCGAGGAAGAAGGGTTCCCCGGAGCTGGCCTTCCAAAGGGCCCAGGAGGTTTCCCAAACTAAAAACGGCCTTTGCCCCTGCCGGGCATCCCGCGCGGCCCGACCCCGCGAAAACCCTTTTTTTGCTTGAAATAGAGCCTCATCGGTAGGCGTGGAGCATTCCTCACCAAAAAAGGGCCACGGCAAAAAAAAGTCATTGTTTGGTTCTTTTCTAAAAACCTTTTCACAGGCGGAGGAGGAATTACACTTTGGGGATCGGGGAAATTTTTAGCCCTAAAACTGGCCTGGGAAGGGAAAGGCGATTTTTGCTGGGAAAGGGGCCGGCATTTCCCCTTTGAAATTTCTGGATATAAAAACCTCCAGTACTCCCGACTGCCCGCGAAATTAATCCCCGCCGGGTAGGGGGGGTTGCTTTTTTCTCCGGCTTTAAAATTCGAATTTATTTCCGCCCCGCCGAGGAAAAAAAGTGGGGGCTGATCCCCTCTCCTGTGCCTCCGACGTGGTGGGTTTAAGAAGCGATCCCACAGAGCCCCACAATTTCCCCCCGGAACGCCTTATTCCGCAGCCCTGGCGACCTGGAAAAGTCCCACGGGGAAGACAAAAACGTCCGCCCTGCGGGTCCGTTTTGGGGGGGGTATTTCCCGAAGTGGGGTCCTGCTCACGGTGGGGGCTTCGGGCCCCCAAGAGTTTCTCCTTTATTCCCCTTTCTATTGGTGGGAGGACCTGCAAGGACGTTAAAAAGTTGTCCAAAGGGTGTACCTCCCGTGCTCGCAAAAAGGCTTCCCTTTCCCCAAACCGGAGGTTTCTTGCACCATGCCCTTTCCCCACGCAACCAAAGGTCTCTTGTAGCGATGGACTTCATTTAACCCAAACCCACCCCCTTCGTCCCGGGAATACCCTTGTGTGGGTTTGGGGGTAGGGCCCGGGTTTTTAAAATGGGACTTTTTTTTCCCCCTTTCCAGGTCGGCCTTCGGCCCCCCGCCTGGCGAGGATTTTTTTCCACATTTTTCGTCTGCACGGTTCTCCCCCCTCCAAAACATCTCTGGGTCGGGGGGTTTCAGTTGTTTCTAAATTTTGGGGGGCCTTTGCGCTAAATCCAGGTGAAGCTTGAAATTCTCCTCGGCTTACCACCCCAGACGAAAGGGCCAGGTGGAGAGAGTGAAACAAGTTCTGGGAAGTTTCCTGCGCCCTTTTGTTTTCTGCACGGCCAAAATGGGGGAACCCCGGGAAACCCCCCCACTTCGGGGCCCCATTTTCCTTTTCTTTCCCCTAGAGGCCCGGAGTTTCCCCGGCGGGGGCCCTCCCCCGCCCCTTCTTACCGTTGGATCCTTTAAAACCCCCCGGAACCTCCTCCGCCCCAATAGCCCCCCTCCTCAAAAAAACCCCCAAAAAGGTCCCGCTGTTTAACCTCCTGGGGCCAAAAGGGCATAGGGACCCTTTGGTCCCTGACCCCCCAATTCCCGCCCCCGTGCGTTGACTGCAAAGAAGGCGCAGGCAGATAAAAGAAGAAAACCCTACTCTGTTTTCCCCGGGTGATAAGGGTGTGGCTGTCGCCAGAAAATGTCCCCCTCCCAAAACCCCCTAAAAAAAACTGGGACCCCGCTTTGTAGGGAAACCCTTTGGGGGGTCCTTAAGGCCCTAAAAAAGGTGGCTTTTAAACTCCCGGGTCCCCCCTTCCATGCATATCCCCAACTCCTTCCATGTCTCCCCTACTAAAACCCCGGGTCCCCTTTAAAAAGGGTTTTCTCAGAAGGGCATCCCTCCTCCGTCTTTTGGGTGATGCCGCTAAAGTCTTTGGGTTTAAAAAAATCCCGGAAAGAGGAGGACTAGAGGGAAATGATATTTTTAGTTTGACTGGAAGGGGTTGGGCCCGAGGAAAAGGGTCGTGGGGGCCCGGAAGGGGGAAAAATTTCCCGGACCGCCCGCATTATTAGAAAATTTTTTCCACTGTCCGGGGGTCACAGGTGCATCCCTTTTCCCGACTCTGAGCGGCCCCCCCGTCTCGCCCTGGGTTTTGGGTTCGCCATCCCCCTGCCCGGGTCCCCCGTGATTACCTGGGGGCCCCTCCTGCCCCGCCGTCTCAGTCCTCGGCTTTTGCGCGGCGTGCCCCCTTTGGGAGCGGAAGTGCGCGCCGGCAGTCTGAAAATTTAAAGGGACAGTGCGCCGGTAAAATTTGGGTTTACGGGGCATGCTCCCTTTTTTTGCCCAGCCTCTTCCCCGTTTGGGCCTTTGCGGATCTTTAGTGCCATGCCCATTTGGGGAAAACGTTCCAGAAAACCCTTTTCTTTCCTAAAGTGTACCCAAAAAAATTTTTGGGTTACGGGTTTTCCCACCATGAACCTTGCCCCTGCCCTTTACCCCCTGCCTGTTAGTTACGGAAACCCCAGCCCCCTGCCCTGACCTTCTTGGCCCGTTTCCCCAACTAGAAACCTGACTGCCGATTTGTACCGCCTACCCCTTTGGGGCCACCCCAGGCAAGCCCCCGTGGTTTGTGGGCCCGGTGGGCTCCGCCCAGCAAGTCCATCCCGCTTTTCGGGGGCTTGGTGAAAACTGGGACCCACTTTTGATTCCAATCCCCGGGGGTGGGCTTACCCATCGCCCTGCGGAGGTAAAAGGATCCCCCTCCAGAAGTTACAGTAAGATCCGGGCCCTGGGGGTCCGGTTTTTTTAGAGATAACCATGGGTTTAAAAGAAAAGAAAAAAATGATGCCAAGCACCAGCCTCCTTTTAAAGTTTTCCCGTGGTGTTATTTTCTTAAAACCTTGGGCAGAAATTTATCTCCCGGCCCCGTCCTCTTTAACACCCACCCTGTGGTAATGGAGAATCACTGAAAGATGTTAGTGGTTTCCCTTTTAAAGGGAGGCCCCCCCAATTTAAGTTGAAATGTGTTTTGGGGGAAAAAATTCATTTTTTAGGCAACTATTTATTTGCAAAATTAATTTTCCCGTTAAGTGATCACTCTTTAAACATTCTGGAGTATATGAAAATTTCCCTTATATAACCTGATTTCAGGGAGGTTTTTGTTAAAAAATTTAAAAATTTGTATCATTCTCAAAACTTTTGGCCATGACTGTAAACGTTTTCAGTAATAGTTGACTAATCCTGCACATTGGCTTGGAGGAGTTTCAGCCCATTCTTCCTTACAAAACAGCTGCAACTATGTTGATGGTTTTCCTCCTACAAATTGCTTGCTTCGGATCCTTCCAGGACAGTTTAATTACTTTAAGGTTAATACTAGTGATAAGTGAACCCTAAAAAGTTCAAGTTCGAGTCAAATTTTGAGTAATTTGGGTCGAACTTCGATTCGAAATCGAATTCGAACCCCGTTAAAGTCAATGGGAGAAGATGTTCAGGTTAATTTTTTATACCTATACAGGGGAGGAGAAGCTGGAATTACCATCCATAACAGTAAACTGGATACGTGGAACAACTTAGTGAAGAAAATTTGGCTATAAGAGTGACAGGAAAAAATTCACAGGCTAACATACTTAATTTCTTTCAATGGCTAATGACAGCTTGCAAGCAAAGGCATAGCAATAGGAGGTGCAGCGGACTACATTAGATGGCAGTACCGTTGGTGGCAGCAAGAACATGGCAGTGGGGAACATGGAGGTTTCGGTTCGACCTCATTAGATGGCAGTACCATTGGTGGCAACGAGAACATGGCAGTGGAGAACATGGATGTTCTGGTTCAACAATATTAGGTGGCATTACCATTGCTGGCACCGAGAACATGGCAGTGGGGAATGGAGGTTCTGGTTCTACCACATTAGGCGGCAGTACCATTGCTGGCAGCAAGAACATGGCAGCGGGGACCATTGAGGTTCCTGTTTGACCACATCAGGCGGCAGTACCATTGTTGGCAGGGAGAACATGGCAGTGGAGAACATGGAGGTTACGGTTCAACAAGATTAGGTGGCAGTACCATTGCTGGCAGCGAGAACATGGCAGTGGGGAACATGAAGGTTCTGGTTCGACCACATTAGGCGGCAGTACCATTGCTGGCAGCAAGAACATGGCAGCGGAGAACATTGAGGTTCCTGTTCGACCACATCAGGCGGCAGTACCATTGTTGGCAGGGAGAACATGGCAGTGGAGAACATGGAGGTTACGGTTCAACTTCTATGGCATGTCGAGCAAGCTCAGGCCATTCATCCAGTTTGGGTCAAATGGGTCCAGACCAGGGCCGTCTTAACAGCATTATGGGCCCCTGAGCAGAGCTGTGCACTGGGCCCGCCAAGCAACTCATTCACTCACAGGAATAAATATATACATTATCAATAACATAAATCTTTATTTAAAGCTTCTTTCAACAAAATTAGTGCTTTTGAACATAGTATAACACTTTATAACTTAGTTTTAAAACAAGTGCACAATATAAAATTACAATAAATTATTATTTATCAAGTGCTTAACTGAAACATTTACGAGATTTCTTTTCTGAGAATTCCCTTATAAGTGGCTTAAATTCAGTTATCTTAAGCATGTAATTTTCCATACACATGAGTGAAAACCAGTTCAAACACTGCTGTCCCATTGTGCTGCAAAACTGATTTTTTTTATAAGTTTGAGTCTGGAAAATGAAGGTTCTCCTGCACATTTGGTCACCATCATACACATGAACACTCTTAGTATAATCTCAACATTGGGAAAAACAGATATCAAGTTTTCCGAAATAATTTTTTGTACAAGGCCGGAAGAGTATCACAATTTTCTTCAAGAACAATGTATTTTTTGAGGTACTTACATTCATTTAAAAGATCACAACAATCAAGGTCTTCATGATACACATTAGCCAGATGTTCACATTTTTGCTTAAGCCCATCAGAAGCTATTGTTTCTGATTCACCAAAGAAGGAAAATAGATTTGCAATCAGTGAATACGCTTCTGCACGTTTTGTCAGTTCAGGAATTAGAGAGTCTATGACAGGGAGGAATGTTTCCACCTTGAACTTTTCACTTTTACTGAGAAGTGCCTCTTCTCCTGATCCATCATATCTAGTTAAATGTACACTTCGCTTTCTGTCTTGTTTTTTCACATCTCTAAAATCTGAATCTGACACCTACTTTTGGCTTTCACTTCATATTCAGTAAATTTGTCTCTAGTTTTCTGAAGGTAGCTTTTTAGAGACTCAAGAAGATTCCTGGCGACAACTATGTTTACATCCTCTGACTGTAGAATCTTACTTGTTTTGTCCACTCTTTCAAGAATGTCATTCCAGAAAATCGTGAGGAAGACTGTTTCAAGGTTCTCCATTTTATCACTCAACCCTTCTGACTCTCGTCTTGTGTTGACTTCCTGCTCAGTGTCCACAGATAAAGATACAAGTGCATCTTTTATTCTCTCAAAACCGGCATATAATGCATGAACTGCATTGTAATGTGAAGACCATCTGGTATCCGACAGACGCTTGACCGCAACATTTTTCCCTAAAGATGTTGTCAGAATATTCCATCGATATGTAGAAGCAGAGAAGAAGGAATACAGACGCTGAACAAAATCAAAGAATTTTACAGACTCTACACAACATTCTGCAGCTTTGACTCCCACCCAGTTCAGGCTGTGTCCTGCCTAGGGAACATACAGTATATGGCAAACTGATTCAGATGATTAATCCGTGCTTGCAAACCAGAAGAGCGTCCAGACATATTAGAAGCATTATCATATGACTGACCACGGCAGTTTGAGAGTGGGATTTTTGTCTCATTAAGGAAATCCACAACAGTATCTGCTAGGGTCTTTGCTCCATGGGAAAAAAAATGGGGACAAACTAAAGAAACCGTTCCACTGGTTCACATCTTCGAATATACCGAATAGTAAATGTCAGTTGATCAGTGTGAGAGATGTCTGGAGTGGAATCAACACTAATTGAATAATACTTTGATTCTGTTATTTCTTGAAGAATAACATGAAGAACTTGTTGCCCCATTAAATCAATAAATTCCTCACAAATGTTTGCTGATAAATATGATGGATTCCCCCTTCCATGATTTCCATGTAGTTTAAGAAGTTCTTCCAAAAAACAGTCAAATTCACTCAATAGCTCTAAAATGCCCAAATAGTTTCCATTTTTGGGTAACCCAAGTGTTTGATTTTCTCTGCAAAATGCCAAACCTCTGGAAGCAAGAAAGTGAATCACGGAAACAACAACCGTGTCAACACTTTATTGCCAAATATTCCTGCTGTGTCGAATGACTTTGTAGCAATAAAACACTACATTTCCAGTTATCTTATATGCCGACTCAGAAATGAATCAATTAAGGATGTTCTTCCCCATTTCATGTTGTGCAATCACATTACTGAGTTTCCATACATTGAATCCTGAGATGTAAACAAAGGGAGATTCAGACTTGGAAAGGAGACGACATACAAAACAGTACACCCAGCCTTGGGATGGTGACAAAGAGCAGCCATTCCCGCTTTTAACACTCTCACTAGAGTTTGAGCGATTGCTTTGGCCTTCGACATCGTCGATGGTCGATAGTCGATCAACATCGTCAAGATAGTCGATAGTGTGCAGTCGATTTATGAGCGATGGTGGTTGGGACCATTAAATCAATGGGAGAGGCAACAACACTACCATTATTACACCCCAAACAGGGCTAGGAGAAGGCTGGAATTAACATCCACACAGTTCAATGGATACGTGCTACATCTTAGGCAACACACTTAGGTATAAAAGCCACAAAAAAAAAAAAACACACAGACAATCACTATCCCTGTCTTGTAACCATAGCATGACCCATAAACCTGCATCACACCCACAAATTAAAAAGTGCCAGAAGGCAGTAAGATTTGAAACCATCATCCTTACTTGAACTGGAACCATAGAATATCGCCTGTCCTGGAACTCAGCCTTAGCCCCAAAACCTGCATGACCCCCCAGATTTAAAAAGTGCTGGAAAAAGGAGTCTTATCACCACCATTGTTGAACAGGACATAGACTAAACATGTCCTGTGGCCACATCATGAAGCCCCCAACCTGCACGACCCCACAGATTCAAAAGTGCCGGAAAAAAGGAGTCTTTCAACTAACATTTTTAGTTTCACTGGACATTGACTATTACCTGGCCAGGGCCACAGCAAGAGCCCCAAACCTGCGAGACCCCACATTAAAAAGTGCCGGAAAAAAAGCGTCTTTCAACCACCATTTTTAGTTGAAACTGGACATTGACTATATCTGTCCTGTACCGCAGAATGAACTCATTACAACCTGGTCCTGAGCCCCACAGAATCAAAAGTGCCGGGAAAAGGGGGAGTCTTACAACCACCCATTTTATTTCACTGGACATTGACTATACCTGTCCTGGGCCCAGCAAGAGCCCCAAACCTGCCATGACCCAGATCAAAAGTGGCCGGAAAAAGGGTCTTTCCAACCACCATTTTAGTTTCACTGGCATATACTGTCCCTGTCCCTGGGTAGCGGCTGCCCCTCCGTATGATTGCGGACCAATTGAGCTTCACTTGGAAATACTGTTGGTTAACGCTCCTGTTTCCCCCAGTGCCCTTTTTCTTGGGGCATTCCTTTTTCTTATTTTACTCAAACGTGCTGGAGGAAAATGTCTCTGTACTTTTTCTCTGTCCGTGCTCCATACTCAATGTTCCTCTGAATAACACATCTGGTCAAGGTTTTCCTGTACCTCCTTGTACAATTCAGAGGAATTTTTTTACCAGCTATTAAGTACCTGTCAATTTTTCAGTAGTTTAATTCTAGAAAACACATTTTAAAATAGGATTTGAAATCCCACCATGTCTTTGTTTTCTCTTTTTTATTGTATTATATGGGTATTCTCATACAGGGATTGCTAGCTATGTTAAAGATGAAGCTCGCAGGTCATAACCACTGAAGGACAGATTTGGCGACGCTGTATCGTCTAACTGAGATTCAACAGGGCCCTACCCAGCGTTGACAGGCGCCTGAACGGTCCCTGCAACTGACATCCTGCTGGCATGCGTGTTGTCGCCAGCACTGGAAGGAGCACCTTTACTCTCGAACCCTCTACCTCCATGTCCATAATCGCCCCCCTTTGCTCGCGTTAGCCACCTGAATTTCGCTCCATGTTCAGAAATTAAAATTGAGAAGGGTAGGAAAAGTTTTCGGGAAAGTCTCTTATTAAAAGACGGCAAATCAACAGCCTATTCTCAAATCCCTCAAATCACAACAAAATGTGCAGTATCTCAAAATAACTGCAACGTAGATCTATCAACAAAGCTGCCTGCGCGAAAGTCCAAAAAAAAAACACGATCTAAATGTACTCTGGATAATACTAAGTATTTTGGCACCACAATTCACCTGTGGGTGACAAATAAAATTGCTGTATACAAATTAGGTGCAAGCTGCCACAATGAACAAAGCTGTAGTGCGCCAAAGTCAAAAAAACACGTATCTGTTATGTATCCTATAATACAAGATTTTTTTGGCACCTTTTCAATTCACCTGTTGTGACTATAGAAATTGCTGGATTCAAATTTAAGAAGTGCAAGGTGATATAACAACAAAGAAGGAATGGGCAAAATTGAAAATGAAACACCTATCTGAATGTATACTGATAATAAAAGTGGATTTTGCACCTAGACAAAGAAGACCTGGCAGTTACTAGAAAAGATGTGTATCCTAATAGGTTCAAGGCTGCCCAATATCCAGGAAATATTTCAAATAGAAAACTATTAATAATAAAGCTATTGCGTGCAATGTCTACACTAAGTCTTGGTGAACTTTATCCCGTATTCCATTATAGAGCTTGTCCTACTCGTATAATACAAGATATTTATTGGCACCTATCAATTCACCTTGGTGACAATCAAAATTGCTGGAATCAAATTTAAGTGCAAGTGGATTATAGTCAACAAAGGTGAATGGGCAAAATTAAAAATGAACACTCTATCTGAAATGTATACTGAAAATAAAAGTGGAGTTTTGCACCTAACAAAGAGACCCAGTTTACTAGAAAGATGTTATCCTATAAGTTCGGCTGCCCAATATCCAGGAAATATTCAATAGAAAAACTGTAATAATAAAGCTATATGCAGTGCAATGATCTACACTAAGTCTTGGTGAAACTTTAATCCAGTATTCTATTATAGAGCATGTCTGTGTTCCGCCCAGCGGGCCCCACCCTCGCCTCCCCCGTTGAACTTACAGCGGTAGATGCTCTTTTCAAATTCTCTACCAAGACTATAATTAAAATCTTCCAATCTCTAAACTAACTAAAAGTAAGATCACAGCTAATAGTAGATTTTTCTTCTCTGTGAAGAAATATAAAAATTTCGCTAGCAGTTTGGACACAAGCAGAGCGGCACGTCCCTTCTGCACTGAGACGCTGAGAGGCACTGAGGCTGAACAGGAAACGCTGTTCTATGTAAAACCGAGTCAGGTGATTTTTCTCCAGCCAATCGCAACCATACACACCCAGTCATGACGACGCACATCACACATCTCCACCCTGCTCTATTCTGTAAGCTGATATTGCTGCCGCCAAAATGACGGGAAGCGCCGAAAAAAGGCGTCGATCTTAAATTAGATGATGCACAGATTTTAACCTAAATTATCGCATGATCTAAAAAAATCCGATCACCATAAAAACTGTGCCGATTTCAACTTTGTCGATAATAATCGCTCAACACTAACTCTCACCATTCCGCAGTTCACGTTTGAACATATTTTTTGATAAATACCTAGTATAGGTATTTTCTCCTCCATCTACTTTACCTCTGCATGACTTTTGAAAAGGTACTGCATGATTCTGACAAGATGTACGGCCCACTTCGAAATCCAGTAATCACAGTATTAGGGAATTGCTGAGTCCAATATAACCTGGGATCCGTATATCTTTGATTTCAATTTCCCTTACATCTTCATATTCGGGCATTTCCTCCTGTGGAATGTCCTCAGCAGCAGGAAAACGTGATGATACCATTGATATTCCATGTTTGGAACTGTGGGGGGAATGCACACTGTTAGTGTTAGCAAATGTTGTCAGCAGCTGTTAATTGCCTTCGTGAATCTTTAACATATTTCTTCTTGACTGCTTCTATAACAGATGAATGCCAATGAAGTATTGTCCACAGAGATCTAAATAAATTTCCTTTCATTCTAATTTAAACCTTACCGACAGTGTACGTACCCATACATCATGGTATTAGTAATGTTGGATGTAGCGGAATTATCACTACAAAGGCTTGTGTCCAGCTTGCTAAATACAGCTCACACTCGCCGCTAACAGCAGTGAATGGAGGCAACTCCATCTCTGTTGTTTAAGCCTTTAAACACTGCAGCGATCGCGGCACCTAAATGAATGAGAAACAATGCCAAATACCATTTATCACTGTGAACGGCACGCCGGAAGATTGTGGGGGCCCAATATGTTAATATGATGGCTGGAAGCCTTATAAAGTCATTATCGCTCGCCATGTTAAGATTTCTATACTTCCTGCATGAGGCAGAAAATAATAAAACCACCATGTTTAAAACACCATTATGCATTGTATATAAAATGCTGAACAGTTGTACTAATGAAACGCCCGCCACAAAGTTGTCAAGGAACTCAAACAAAAACAATTTAAAAAGTTTTAAAGTATAATAATAAGTAAAAAATAAGAAACATTTAAATCACCCCCCTTTTGCCATTACACAAATAAAAAAAGTAAGTTACACATAATCAGTATCACTGCATCCATAAAAGTCTGAGCTATTATAATATAATTTCCATAGGATTATAGTGATCAAAAAAACAACACCATAGAAGAAAAAAAATCCCACACACCAAAATTGTGTTTTTTTCAGTCATTTTATGTCCACAAAAATTGGAATAAAAATTGATCAAAAAGTAGCATTTATCCCAAAATGGTACCAATAGAAAGTTCACTTCTGCCTGCAAAACATGCCTCCTCACTCACTCAGATAGAAAACTAAAAAAGGTCTGCGTCGCAGAAAATGCAGCGGCAGCACAAATTTAAGAAATAAAGTACGTTTGCATTTTTTTACAGTACTAGACAATATCGAAAACCCAACATATTTGATATTTTTAGAATTGTATAAACCAATACAAACATCACATCATATATACCAAAGCGTGACCGCCATAAAAACAAAGCATCCGCAAACATGCCACAAGTATGTTTTTTTTCACATTTGAACCCACTTAGAATTATTTTTTGGTTTCCCAATATGATACAATATGATACAATTAGTGACACCATTAAAAGTCCACCTTGTCCCACAGAATAAAAGCCCTCATATGTCTATGTAGATGGAAAAATAAAAAGTTATGGTTCTTGAAGGCAAGGAGGGAAAAAGAAGCGCCATATTATGATTTTTTTCTTTCCACCTTCCAATAGCCATAATTTTTTTTTTATTTCCATCAACACAGATAATTACTGTAAGGAAATGTCAACACAGCACTGTTGTTTTGTTGGATTTTCGGCAGATTCAGTTTTAGAATCCATTGACAATCCTGTGCTGTGTAGACAGCAATAGAAAATCTGTGCTGTAGACTACACAGCACGGATTTTATATTGCGGGATTTCTAGGTGTGAAATCTGAAAACCAACTGTGGCTTATAGCACAAACCTGCGGCAAAAAAAAACGCGCATGGCAAAGTAAAATGCCGTCGGATTTTGACGGCCAATTTTAACATTGCTGTGTAGACATAGCCTAAAAAAACTAAAGAAACAAGAGATGGGTGAGAAACCAGGGCAGAATAATGAAAACACTGATAAAATCCAAAACTCTAAAACATATCCCTTTAAGTACAATATAAACAGTATACAACATATATAGACTGCTACTGATATCAAGTGACTTGAAATTGAAGACATTTATCCCTCTATAAGCATTTAAAATAGACGATTACCACAATTCATGCTGAAATTCTAAGGCAAGTGATGCCGTCAGAGATACTTTGAGTGTCTGTTGGTTTACTCTGGCCTCAAATCTGATGAAATCACTGAAACAAATCCCAAGACATAGTGGATACCCTACAAATCTCACCCAATGTCCCTCCCTTAATAGAGTAACCGTCCTTGAAAGGGCAACCACCCAACAAAATAAATAAGTCCAATAATACCAGAAGTAGCAATTGAGAAAATGTTGAGAATTATTAGCTGGGAACGCTAACTAGATGAATCTAACAGATCAGTTGGAACCAGGAGACCTCATCGTCTAGTTAGACCAATAGTGCTGAACTGGGTTCTACTCATTCCAAATATTGCTAAACAAGAGAGATCTGCAGTCGAAAAGTCAGTAAAAAGCATGTTGCCAAACCTCCCCATCACTACTTAAGAGCTTTTATAAAGGAATTGTCCAGTGGGGAAAAAAACATTTTTAAATAATATCTCTCCCATAGTTGGACATTTTTGTTACAAGAAGCGCCATCTTTGTACACCTTTCTACATTATCTATACAATGCAGAAGAACGTACAAGCGATTGAGTCTCCTAGTGGTCAAGTATCTTAGGGCGACTACAAGTAGAAGCGTAAAACTAAAAAAGTTAAAAAGTTTAAAAAAATAGTAAAAAGTTCAAAACACCCCCCTTTTGCCATTTTACAAATAAAAAAATTAAATAGTTTACAGATAATTGGTACCGACACATTGATAAGAGTCCGATTTATGAAAAAAATACCATTTATAACATACGCTGAACATTGTAGAAGATACAAAAAAGTCTAAAAACAAAATTATGTTTTTTCAGTCATTTCATATTCCCAAACAACTGTAAGAAAAAGTGACTGCATGTATACCACAATGGGAGTAATAAAAAGTGCACTTTAATCCGCAAAAAATGTCCCCTAACTCAGGTCCATATGTGTGAAAACATAACCTTTACTCGCACAGAAAATGGCGCCTCAGCGCAAATAAAAAATAGAGAATTTTTTTTTTTAAGTATTAAAACACAATGAGAGCCCTACACATTTGGTATCACCAGAAATATATCAGCCTGCAGAATACACATAACACATCATTTAAACCAAAGAGTGAACACCATAAAACCAAATCCCTCACAAACATGCCACAAGTACGTTTTTTTTGCACACTTCACCCCACTTAGTTTTTTTTTAATCTCCATTACATTACATGTTACGTTCATAGTACTACCATTAAAAAGAACATTTTGCCCCATAAAAACCAAACATATGTCTATGTAGATGGAAAAATAAAAAACACTTTATAATAATTTCTATGCAGAATTAACATACCACAACACCACTTTTTCAGCCCCCGCTCTGAAACATAAGATCATGTTTTCACATCACGAGTCAAAACTTACAATCTCTCCATCAAGTGGTCAGTCAGCCATCCTGTGCCCCCAGGCCAGGCCACACAACTCATAAGTTGAAAGGATTGTTGTGTTGCCCAGCCACATGGCAGTGACTATATGATAAGAAAGACTCTGTGGGACAGCGACACAGGTCAGGATGGCTGACTGACCACAAGCAGATGTTACATGACTTGCTGTACTTGCTGTGTACCCTGGGGATACAGGATGGCTGTCCATGACCTTTATAGCCCCTTCATCATGTGGTCAGCCATCCTGTGCCCACAGGCCAGTCCACGGAGCAGCTCATAAGTTATATAAATTGCACCGTGGTCTGGCCTGGGGGCACAGGATGGCTGTCCATGACCTTTATAGCCCCTTCATCATGTGGTCAGCCATCCTGTGCCCACAGGCCAGTCCACGGAGCAGCTCATAAGTTATATAAAATGCTGCGTAGCCTGGTCTGGACAGGCAGCCGCCCGGGCTGTCCTACCTTGCCCAGTGGAAAAGACGACCCTGGTCCAGACCAAGTCCAAAAACATTGGTGCGAAGCCGCAGGTAGTCATGGACCATGGTCTTAAGGCGGTCTCTGTGTGTCTGAATGCTGCCTTGCCTTGCAGGTGTTGGTGAGGTGGTAAACATGAATTGCAAAATGTCACCTAGTAGGGTTCTGCCACACTGCCTGCTGCGGCTACTTGCCATTCTACTGCTGCTGCGTTGCTGACGTTGTTTCACCATGACATTAGAGAGTGAAGAAGACGCAAAAGATGTTTTGAGTTGGTCAATGAGCACTGTCTCAAAATCCTGAATTCTACTGTCAACTTCTGTGGGTGGAAGGATAACTTTTGGTTTGTAACGTGACTCAAGGAGGGTGGTCACCCAGTAATCACTGTTCATTTTTATTGCCTTGATGCGTGGATCATGTTGCAGGTAATGTAGCATCCAAGCACTCATGTATGAGATGCTGCCAGGATCTCCCAAGTCTCGGGGTCGAGAGGCACTAACGGGATCTTCCTCCTCTTCCTCATCTTCCTGTAATCTGTTCCAACCTCTTACTACTGAAGGGTAATCAGTGTCCACCCCTGCCACCTCATCCTCAGCCTCCTTCATTTCGTCATCCTAACTGTCAACAGAGCCCTGGTTAGCCTCATGCACTCTACTCTGTGAGCTGAACTCCCTTCCTGCACCTGCCCTCGAACCACAGCCTAAAGAAGACCTATAAAATTGGGAAACAGTCGGGCCTTCTACATCCTCCGGCAAGTGAAGATCTGTGTCCGCCTCCTCCTCCATCACTCCTGGGACCTGCTGCCGCAGAGTGCATACCGCTTGCTCCAGTAAAAATATAACCACAATGGGCATGCTGACAATGCCATCATCCTAACTGACCATTTTGGTGGCCTCTTCATAACTGCCAAGGATGGTGCAGAGATCCTTCTCCTGGCTCCCCACTCTATGGGTCAACAATCCGAGGTCCGCAACACTGCTAGTCATGCTTTGCCACATTTCATACTTCATAATGGCATGACGCTGCTGCCACAATAGCTAGAGCATGTGGAGGGTGGAATTCCAGTGTGTTGTCACATCACATATCAGACAGTTGACAGGGAGGTACAGAGGACGCTGCAACGGTGCCAGTCTTGCCGAAGCCAGGTGCGAACGCCGGATGTGTGAACTAAGACTTTGAGCCTTTTTCAGCAGACAGTTAAGACCCAGGTAGCACTTGAGAAATTTTTGCACAACCAGGTTCATGACGTGTGCCAGGCAAGGGATGTGTGTAAGTCTACCGATCCAAAGGGCAGCAAGGAGATTTCTCCCGTTGTCTCACACCACCTTGCCTGGCGCCAGGTTCTTAGCACCCAGCCACTGGTCAGTCTGAGTGCGCAGAGCCGTCCACAACTCTTGACCTGTGTGTTGACAGTCTCCAAGACAAATTAATTTGAGAACGGCCTGGTTTCTCTTGGCATGTGATGCTACCCATTGAGGTTGTGGATCTGGACTCTGCACCATCCCAGCAGTATGGAAAAGTGTTGGCCGAGACCCATCACCAGAGGCACTGTCATCCACCAAACTCACCCAGTGAGCAGTCAGTGAGATGTAACGCCCTTGACCGTGAGTACTAGTCCATGTGTTTGAAGTCAGATGGACCTTGGTGGACACCGATGCAGCCAACATGCTGGAGATCTTTTCTGCAACGTGGCAGGCCAGGGCAGGGACAGCTTTTCTGGCAAAGAAACGCCTGATCGGCACCTGATATTGGGGGCATGCCAGGGCCATGACGTGGTGGAACCCATCTGTGTCCAACAGGCGTAAAGGCAACATTTCTAAGGCCAACAGCCTGGCAATGCTGACATTCAGGCTTTTGGCTTTAGGATGGTTGGAGTGAAAGCGCTTCTTATGCTCCCACACCTGGTACACAGAAGGCTGGCTGCCAGACTGGCTACTGTAAGGCGTGCAGGTCACACTGGTGGAAGGGGAAAGTACAGGCTGTGTTGCTGGTGGTGGGAATTGGCCTACAGTATCTGGGACTGGGTTGGTGCTCCGGCACATCGGCAGCAAAGGACCGCTAGGGCTTGGAAGTGGCCCAGGAGGCAGAAGATGTCACAGTGGTTGGAAGCCCAGGACCTGTGTGGCTTTTTTTCTCCAAGTGACTCTTCCACAGCAATTCATGCTTTACATGCATGTGCCTGTTCATGCTAGTGGTGGTTAAACTCTTTAGATTCTTTCCTCTACTGACGCATTGAAAGCAAACCCAGTATATCACGTCACTCTGCGAATCTGAAGCTTGATCGAAAAAGGCCCAGGCTTCACAGGTCCTGGACCTGTCCCTTTCTCAGACCGGGCCCGCACTGACACTACCCCATCATCATCCTCCTCCACTGATTATGCGCTTGTCAACTGCTGCTCAAAAGACCACATTGGATCTGCAATGTCATCATCATCACAGGTGACTTCCTCTTCCTGACAGTCTACATCCTCAAGCTGCGGGGTAAAAGCCACAGGCACTGCGAGGCATTGCTGACCGCTCTATATTTCTGCCAACGGATCAGCTTCCTTATCCTCCTCTGAGGGCATCAGCAATTGGGCGTCAGAGCAGACAAAATCATCCTCTTTGGCCTCTTGATCTTTTGAAATGCCTTCTGACCCCAACCGCATTGTCTCATCAAAGAGCTCTTCAGAATATGGATTATCTAGAGCGGCCTGTATATTGGGTGACATTTGGCCCGTGTTTCCTTCAGGTTAGACTGATGATGATGATGACATTTGTGGCCGTGACTGAGAGGAAGAGGAGGTAAAACAGCTGGATGCAGGGTGTGTTAACCACTGAAGAACAGATTGGCGATGCTATTCATTACTGAGATTCACAGGGAACCGAGCAAGCAATGACAGGCCTGACAGTCCTGCGACTGACTATGTGCTTGCCTGTGTATTGTCCGGAGCACTGGAAGGAGTGCCTTTCTCGTACCTCTAGCTCCACGTCCTATGCCCCTTCCTGCTCGCTTTCCACCTCTATTTTTCTCCATGTTCAAAAGCTAAATATTAAAAAGATAAATATCTGCTAACGATCTCTTGTGCAAGAGCTCTACCCAGAAAACTGGAAAAAAATAAAAAATTTTGACCAAGCAACCACTGTTTGAAATAGATTTATTTTTATAGGAGATTTGCTAACGGTGTCTTATGCAATAGCTGTACCCCCAAAACTGCTAAAATGAACTGTAACGGATTGCGGCGCTGACAAACATATGCCGAAGTGCCGACCGCAGAAATCCAGGTGTGGATCCTCAGGGCCCACTGCAGGCACAGATGGCAGATGCCGGCGGTGGGTAGCCAAAGTGCAGGTCTGGGTACTGGAGGCTGATAAACGGATGCTGCAGTAAATGTAAGACAGAGTCCCAGACAGGTGCCAGAATATATTTAGCAGCAGGTACAGGTACAGCGGCAGATGTACAATAGGTAAGGGGTCAAGCTCTAGTGCAGAAGACAACAACGAACTGACAAAGAGTACAGGTAGGAGGTTCCTTAAGTAGCCAGGGGTCAGAGGTTACAGGGCAGGAACAGGAAGACTGTCTCAATAAATGCGGTGCAGTGACGCGCGCGAGCCCCTAGAGGGAGCAGTTTTGCGCACAGGATGCCAGGAGCAGAAGAAGCAGAGATGGTGAGGCTTCAGCAGTGGAAGGAGCCAGGACAGGTGCGTGCAGAGAACCAGGGACACCAAGGGATGTCGCAGCAGCGGCCGGGACATGAGAGACACGGGCACGCCGACAGTCCGTGGCGTGAACCGTGACATGAACTTTTGGGCGCTCAGTAAAATTGTCACCAAGTAACAACTGTTTGAAATAGATTTCTTTCTATAGGAGATTTGCTAACGGTGTCTTATGCAATAGTTGTACCCCCAAAACAGCAAAAATTAAGTTATGGTCTCTCAATAAAATTTTGACCAAGCAACAACTGTTTGAAATAAATTTCCTTCTATAGGAGATTTGCTAACGGTGACTCCAACAGAATAGTGATATCAATCATTATCACTATCGCAATATTGTGAACTGTTCTTATACAACTTATATATAAGTCACTATATTATAGTGATTATATAGTGATATACTGTATATATAGCTTTCTTCAATCAGCATAAAGATGGGAAAGCCAGCAATACAACTCCCTAAGTATTACTGTCTATGATGTCCTAAGCTTGCTGTACACACCCTTAATTCATCTAAATAGCAGCTTTTCCTGTCTAAAATCGTGTGCCTGCATGCATGCAAGCAAGCAGACAGAGCAGTCTGTTCAGTACAGAGAGTGAAGTTGAAATGGCTTTCACAAGGGAATACAGTGAACATATAACAGGGTCATGTGATTTTATCAGCCAATGAGATCCCTATACCCTCAGCGATGATGTTTGTGACCCACCTCTGTGCTCTGCACTGACTGCATGGCCGTCAAAAGTGCAGGAAGCAACTGCAAACAAAACTCAAAATGCTGCGTTGAACGCGCATGGCGAACCGGAAAAGGCTTGGTTCAGTTCACATTATAAAAAAAAACGTGAAGTTCGACTCGAACTTAACTTTTCTCGAATGGCTTGATCAACACTAGTTAAGACTTTGACTTTTAATGCTATTCTTTGGTATAAAGACTTGTGTGTTTAGGGATGTGGCCTTGAGGAATGATCCATGTTTTCAGCTTACAAACAAATGTCCTAACATTTTACTTTAGAATTTTTGGGTATAATTCAGAATTCATTATTCCATCAATCATAGCAGGCTTTTCTGCCCCAGGAGGACTTTTAACAATACCTGCTCGTGTCTTCACTCTCCATCTTGGCCATCACTCATCTCTCCCAGTTACTGCTCCACTACCGGTATCTGTTCGTGATGGTGCATGCATAACTGTCCTCTAGGTTGTATGCGATGCGGCTCTTTAAGATTTGAAGGGCCAGCTTATCACTGACTTCCAATGGCTGGTCAACTCCTGCTAAATTAGGAACCTCCTGGCCAGTTTGTTGAAGTTTCCTGTCTTGCATTGTGCTACTTAGCTTTTTCCTATTTTATTAACAAAAAAATGCCCCCAAAAAAACACAACCAAAATGTAACAATGGAATACTCCCAAATCATATAACTAACACAGATAGAAAAGAAGGAGCTTGATCCACCACCAATTAATACCAAAAACCTTTATTAAATAATTTTAAAAACTCACAACATTACAAAAGACAACATCCCATGGTTGAATAACAAAGAGGCGCATAACATTTAAAAAAAGTGTACAAACCATATAGGGTAATAAATGGGGTGACCGGAGGTATATGGACTTAACAGAAACATGGGTAATTTACCTTTATTATAACTTTTAACTAATTATACTTGTAGATATGGGTGTATAGGTCTAGATGAAGTTATTTATTGGTTGTATATACCTACTGGAGGAATCCATTTATCGATAACTGTCTTCACAAATGTGACCTTTCACCCACTATTTATTACCCTATATGTTTTGTACACTTTTTTGAAATGTTATGCGCCTCTTTGTTATTCAACTATGGGATCTTGTCTTTTGTAATGTTGTGAGTTTTTAAAATTATTTAATAAAGGTTTTTGGTATTAATTGGTGGTAGATCAAGCTCCTTCTTTTCTATCTGTGTTAGTTATTAGCTTTGTTCCTGTATTTCCTGGTTTACAGACTGTTCTCTGCCTGCCGCCTGCCCTGACCTCTTTGTCTGTGACCCGACCTTGCCTCTGCCTGCTCATTGTTTGTCAATTCGGCTGTAACCACGAGCGGCCACATCAGTGGTAGTGACCTGGGAGTCCTCCGCATCCAAGTCCATCCTGCCTTGCGCCAGGTTCTGGTGAATACCAGGGGGCTCCCTAAACTCTGCTCCCTTTTGTGGTGAGTGTCATCTCTGGTGGTGACCTAGCAGATTGACCACCTGCATCCATATTAGTACTCATGAACATTAACATTAGCTAATATGAAAAAGGCCTTTAGTTGCCTAGATGTTACCTTAATCTGAAAATGCAAAAATACAGAGGCGCTCTTTTGGTGTAATACCGATAATGCAGTTTTTGAGAAATGTTAGTATCATAATTTACTAGCCTAGAGAAGTTGCACAACTGAGGTGCAACACTTAGAGCAACATATGATAAGCATAAAAGAAGCAGCCCTTTCCTTCGCAACCTATTACTGTATTATGTATGGATTGGGATTACAATAGAAAAGTGCTTAATACTTGAAACTAATAGCAGCTCATAACTAAACAATGTATTGTTGTAAAAAACAGCCCGTATGCTACAGAGCTTGTAATTGTAAAAAAGTTTATTAAAAATGATAACTAAGACAAAGAGGACAACGTGTTTCATGCCACTATAGCGTTTCCTTTGTGATCTCTTTTGCTCTTGGTGTGATCCTTGTTTTTCTACCACTCCTGGAGAGCCTAAGGGCCCGTATACATGGCACAGGACAAATACTGGTTGGTTTATCCGACCGGCATTTGTCCTGTTTTCGTGCCGTGCACACAGCAGCGGGAGTACAGCTTTTCTTCGCGATTAGCGGAGACAAGCCCTCCCCCTTCACATTCACTTGTTCATATTCCGTCCGAAAACCAGACGGAAGAGTGAACATGTAGAACTGCTGCACGGGTTTTACATAGAGCCCCATGTAAAAGTTTGCAGCCGGTTTCTCAGACGATTTGCAAAACCGGCGGCAAACCGGTGCCGTGGGGACATGGCCTAATAATTGACTGTGAATTGGTGATGCCTGATTAGCATCAACAGTTCTTCTTCTAAGGTGATCAAGCCATGATAATCTTCTACAACCATGCATTGTGAAGATCACACTTTGATAGATCCCTGTTCTTTAAATCAGACAGGTTGCCTACTCACACCTGACTGACGTATCATTGATTACAAATCTAATTTCACCTAAATTATCTGCTAATCCTAAATGTTCATATGCTTTGATGCTCACAGTTATGTGATATTGGATCTTCTTCCTCAATCAATAATTAACCAAGTCAAATATTGTTGACTCATTTGTTTAATTTAGTTATTTTATCTACTTTCCGAACTTGTGTAAAAATCTGATTGTGAAAATCTGATTTTCACACCGCTGCCCGCTGGTTCGGCGGTTGCTGGCCTTGCTGCTCCACCATCTTATGGCTACTGCCCTTATTTTCCTGTTACTCTATATGGAGGTGCGGCCACAGCCTGCTTATATTTATTCCCGCGGTGTGCAGCGGGGTTGGGCTTCCTTGCCAATCCCCTTGCACCTGTGGGGTTATAAGCCAGCTCCTCCTAACTTCCAGGGTCTAAGTTTTGGTGTTTAACTGGCTCTGGTCATTGTGAATGTCTGTTTGCCTGCCTTTCTTGTATTCCTGCCATGCTTGTGTTTCTGCCATACTTGTCAGTGTTTCCTGCTTTTGTCCCTGTCTGTGTTTCTAGTTTCTCTGCGTTCCTTGCCTGTGCTCCCAGTCGTGTTCCTGTCCTTGCCAGTCTATGCATTTTCATCTTTGTCTGTTCTATGTCTCTTGCAGGCCTCCATCCCACTAGGACTTCATCCCATGCCTGTATCTCGACCTCCGTCTTTGTCTGTTCTGTGTCTTGTTTGGCCTCTGTCCTGTGCAGGGGCATAACTAGAGAAGCCTGGGCCCCAGAGAAAACTTTTGGATGCCCCCCCCCAACCACAAACATTTACTAGTGCTTGTTAATAACAGTCATACAGTTACTAGATAATACAAAGAGCAAATACCTCACCATCCATTTCCAAACATTTTTGCTACCAAACAAATCCCATTTTCCCAAAGGGACCAATACAAAAAAGATAAAAGCCCCAACAACCAAAAAACTCTATACAATAAGCCACCCCTTTACACCCAGAGCACGACCAAAAAATTTACTCCCAAATTTAGTGTCCTGAATAATACCCCTATACTATTACGGGAATAAAAATCTGTACAAAAAAGCCCAAAATTCCCCGCCAAAAACAGTGGTAATAAAAATTGTAAAAACGGCCCCTGCGGGCCCTGTATTTTAACTCTTTTCATTTGTCCATTATGGTAGATCCCAGTGTTATAGGCTCTGCGGGCTTTATGTGTTTACACTGCATTTTACATCATGTGACTCACTGTGTTTTTTGTCTGTAAAGTCGTTCATTTTGGGCCCCTTTTTCTTCTGCTTTGGGCCCCAGCCCCCACCATGTTGACTTCTCCCCCTTTGGCCCACCATTTGATCCCGGGCAGGTTTGGACCCCCAAATATCTTAAAAACCCTCACTTTTCCCCCCACCTTTGTACAAAACGCCCCATGGATGGGAAGAGTGGGTTACGGGTTTCATAGCTTAGGGGGCAAAAGGTCTCCGGGGAAGGGGTGGGGGGGGGGGAGGGAACAGAGGACTAACCCCTTGAAAACTGTGTTTAAAAAGCGATAGCCTGACTGTACCCCTCGATTTTTTTTAAACCCAGTAGGTAGGCCTCAGGTAGCTAGGTAGAACCCTGTTAAATAGGTTGGTAGGCACTAGGTAGGTTGGTAGGCCTTAGGTAGATAGGTAAACCCCGTTAGATAGGTTGGGAGGCCCTAGGTAGGTTGGTAAACCCCAAGAAGGTAGGTGTGCAGCAGTTAGGCTTCAGGTAGGTAGGCAGTAAATAGGTCCCAGGTATGAAGGCCATAGGTAGATGGATTGGCCCTAGGTAGTTATGTAGTCCATAGGTAGGTAGATATTTCCCAGTTAGGTATGTAGGCTACAGGTAGGTATGTAGGCTACAGGTATGTAGACTACAGGTAATAGGGTTGGCCCTAGGTAGACAGTAGTTAGGCTCCAGTTAGGTAGATAGTCAGGCCCCAGGTAGATAGGCCCCAGGTATCCAGGTAGGCTGTAGGTGGGCCCCAGTTAGAGAGGCTGTGGGTGAGACCGAGGTAGCTAGGTAGACTGTAGCTAGACCCTAAGTAGGTAGTAGGCTATAGGTGAGCCCCACATGGGTAGGTATGTAGGCTGTAGATGGGTCCTACGTGGGTAGCTCAGTAGGTAGGCTGTAATTAGGCCGCATTTGGTGGGTATGCTGTAGGTGGACCTTGGTAGTTAGGCTGTAGGTAGGCCCCAGGTAGCTAGGTAGGTAGGCTTTAGGATGGCCCCAGGTAGCTAGGCTATAGGTGGGCCCCAGGTAGGTATGTAGGTAGGTTATAGGTGGGCCGTAGATAGCTAGGTGGGCCCTAATGTAGCTAAGTAGATAAGCTGTAGGTGGGCCCCACATATGTAGGTAGGCTATAGGTGGGCCCCACATAGATAAGTTGGCTATAGGTGAGCCCCAGGTAGGTAGGTAGGTAGGATATAGGTGGGCCCCACATAGGTAGGTAGGCTATAGGTGGGCTTTTGGTAGGCACTTAGGCTATAAGTGGGCCTCTGGTAGGTAGGTAGGAAGGCCAGGCCCCACAAGTAGAAAATGAAAAAAATAATGAACTCACGTGTCTCTCATTCCCCCGACGCGATGAACGCAGGCTGACTTCTCCCAGTATAGCCCGGCACGGGCGGCGTGATATGACGTCATTGCGTCACCCACTTCAAGCCTGGTAGGCTTAAGGCCTTGTAGGTTTAAGGCCTGAGGCTAAGGCCATGTAGTCACTGCCTCTGAACGCTTGGGACAGAGGGCCTAGGCATTCTGAGGCAGGATGCACCGAGCCCTTAGGGCTGGCAGGCCCTGTAGCAGCTGCTATGGCTTTCAGGGTGGTAGTTCCATCCCTGGTCCTGTGTTTGTCCCTAGACCTAAGTCCCATGTCTGCATCTTGGTCTCTGTTGTCTTCTAGTTCTCTGTGTCTTTGTCTCTTTCAGTGTGGCGCCTTCCTTGGAGCTTTCTGGCGTGACTGGGGTCAAATGCCACTGCTGGGCATTGCTCTGAGGTCGTACCTGGCAGTTTAGTTACGCCCCCTCGGAGCAAGCCTGGTAGTGGTGCAGTGGGTCCATTACCCGCTCATTCGTGACAGTAGACTCTGGCCATGGACTCTGCTGACTCCCCTGTCCTGTGTTGTATTTATCCTTGTACTTGTGCAGGTCTCTTTCTGGGAGCCATTCTTTTTTGTGTTTGTGTGGGAGTTTTCTTGCAGGTTTTTTTTTTTTTTTTAGTGTTCTGCAACCAAGAGTTTCTGCCCTTGGCTCATGGTCTACCCCGGGGACTTCTGCCCTTAACTCATTGTCCTACCCAGAGCTTCTGCCCTTGGCTCATGGACCCACTCAGAGCTTCTGCCCTTGGCTCATAGTCCTACCCAAAGCTTCTGCCCTTGATTCATGGTCCTGCCCAGAGCTTTTGTCCTTGGCTCATGGTCCCATCCAGAGCTTCTGTCAACCTGCTTCATAGTCCTGTCCAGAGATTTTGTCCCATGGCTAATGGTCCTGCCTAGAGCTTCTGTCCCCTGGCTAATAGTCCTGCCCAGAGCTTCTGTCTTCTGACTCATGGTCCCACCCAGAGCTTCTGTCCCTGGCTCATGGTATCACCCAGAGATTCTGTTCCCCTGCCCATAGTTCTGCCCAAGCCTCCCCCCATCTTTGTTTAGTGCCCCAGGTGTTCCTCCTGTGCCCCTCCTTGTTTAGGAAATGTCTGCTACAGGCCTGTTATTTTGCCTGTAGCTGGCTGTGGATGCTTCCCATGAAGTTGGTGCCCCAGGCCCTAAGTATTTCCTTTTTGCAGACTTGGAGGAGGAGGCGTAAGGGGGGTACTGTCATGCTGCTACCTGGTGGTTCGACGGTTACCCATTTGCTGTGTGGCTTTCCTCAGTGATGGCCTTGCTGCTCCAGCATATTGTGGCTGCTGCCCTTATTTCACCTATTGCTCTATAGGGAGGCAAGGCCACAGCCTGCTCTAATATAATCACACAGTGTGCAGTGGTATGGGCTTCCTCAGCCAATCCCCTAACACATGTAGGATTATAAGCCAGCTCCTCCCAACTTTCTGGGCCTGAGTCTTGGGGGGACATGTATAAACGGGGCTAAGCGAGAATTCTGGCGTATGTTCAGCCAGACATCCCGCGCAGCCCTGATTGCATGAGTGCAACTCCTCCCATACGCCATTATCAGGCACATTACAGAAGCACCCGCGGCACTTTGTAATGCACCTGATTTCATGGTCGTGCTGGGGCGGGTGCACTTGAACCGTATGAAGCTATAGATATATAGCTTCGCTACAGCAATTCTAGGCGCATTACGGCTGTAACAGGTAAACCACTTTCAATGTGGTATAGCTGAGCCAGTCATGTCATCCTAGCGCTTGACTGCGCCTGATTTGTGGCCCGCTGTAGAGGGGGTTCTTAAATCAGGCGCTTTCTAGGCTATTATAATGTGCATGAAATTTGGCATTTAAACGCCAAATTTCATACATGTGGCCCTTGGTGTTTAACCTCGCTCTGGTCATTCTGTCTTGTCTGTCTAGTCCTGATTGGTCCATGTATGTTTGCATGCCTTTCTTGTGTTCCTGCCATGCTTGTGTCCCTGCCATGTGTTATTTGTTATTGTCAGTGTTTCCTGCTCTTGTCCCTTTCTGTGTTTCCAGTCTGTCTACGTTCCTTGCCTGTTCTCTGACCAGCTTCCCAGGCTAAAGCAAAGCCTCCTCCCAGCATGATGCTGTCACCACTATGCTTTATGGTGGGGATGGTATGTTCAGGGTGATGTGCAGTGTTGATTTTCCACCAAACATTTGACATTTAGGCCAAAAAGTTAAATTTTGGTCTCATGTGACCAGAGCAACTTCCTGTGTTTCTTACATAGCTTTTTGCAAACTGCAAACAGGACTTTTTATGGCTTGGATTCAAAAATGGCTTTTTTTCTTGCCACTCCTCCATAATGGCCAGATTTGTGGAATACACGATTAATAGTTGCCCGGTAGATAGATTCTACTACCTGAGCTGTGGATCTCTGTAACTCCTAAAGATTGTCACTGGGCTTCTTGGCCGCTTCTTTAACGAGTGCTCTCCTTGTCTGGATTGTCAGTGTAGACGGAGGTCCATGTTTTGGTAGGTTAGCAATTATGCCATAGTCCTTCCATCTACAGATGATGAATTGAACAGTGTTTCGAGAGATGTTTAGAGCTTGCGCGATAGTTTAAAACCTAACCTGCAATACACTTTTCCAAAACTTTATCCCTAAGCTGCCTGGTGTGTTCCTTGCTTTTAATGATGCTGTTTATTCACTAATGTTCTCTAACAAACCTCTGAGGCCTTCACAAAACAGCTGAAGTTATACTAAGAGTACATTACACATAGATGTACTATATGTACTAATTAGATGACTTCTAAAGGCAATTGATCACAGTGGGTTCTATTTTGGAGTACAGGTGGCTGAATACTAGGGATGAGCAAATCGAATCCGACGAAATTTCGAATCTCCTGGCGATTCGTGGTAACGAATCTTTTCTTTCTAAAATGGCTGCGAGCAAATGGTGTGACATGGGGCAAAGAACCATGGGACAAAGAAAGGAACACCCTCAATGCCATGACATGCAGACATGCAGCCAATCAGCAGCCATCCAGCTTCTGTGATGTCACAGCGCTATAAATAGGCCAGCCATTTTATATTCTGCTACTTGCCACTGTGTCTCTTATGTACATGGATCTCTCTGCAGCAGCACTAGATTGCACTCTTTTCAAAATACTTTCAATTTTATAGTTATTGGGGTGAAATATCTTTCAACTACACAGTGTGTGTGTCATATACACAAATGTTCCTGAACCAGCATTTTTTATTTTGGGATATTGCTCTCTCTGCCAAAGAGTTACTTTTTTCATGTATTGTAGTGAACTATCTTTGAAATAGCGTGTGTGTATTTTTTATGGTCACAGGACTGGAGACGTGGCGACTACATCTCACGGCCACATGAGTCCGGTGGGGGCTGAACTGGAGGAGGAGGAGGACATTGGAGCACAAGCAATGTCTGGCGAAATGAGTGTTTTTTCTACCCAGGTGACAGGAGAGGAGGAGCAGGAGCAGCCGGAGGAGTTAGAGGGAGATGAAGAAGATGACTCAGACACACCGTGGCAGTATACAATGGAGATTGAGGCAGGGAGTCCCTCAGCTTCACTTGCGCAGATGGCCCGCTGAATGCTGATTTGCCTAGGTAGTGCCAGACGAATTGTCACCATCTGGCAGAGGGATGACTTCTGGCTCTCCACCCTCTTGGACCCTCGCTACCGGTCCAAAATGGGGACCTTTTTTTCACCTGCTGAGAGGCAGGACAAACTCAAGTACTATAGAGACATCCTATGTAGTCAGTTGGCTGCTGCCTATCTGCAACATTGTTCATCCTCTCGTAGGTCTGACCGTAAGCCATAAGGAGAGTATGACATGGTCCTTTGTTTTCATCAGGATTTTCTGATGATTATGAAGCCAAAAGCAGAAGTGGATAGAAAACACAGAAGACATGCATATGTTTTATTTACTCGTCATCTCTGTTTTGGATCAACTCTTGTTTGTTTTTGGCTTTAACAAAACAGATGGATTATTGACCAATTGAAAGCAGACACTGACGGATCAAAGGAAGGGCAAAATGATCAGTGATGTCAATGCAGAATTACTGCCGACACCCTCTCAACTATTTCGGGGGGTTTCTACATGTATCAGCGTTTATCAGAATAGGTTCTGTCATAATCTGTGGAATCATCTGATGACGGTGTAAAAGGAGTGTGCTCTTTAACAATATAGTGGGATCTTAGCCCTCTGCTTGGTTCTTTCTAGCTTGCACTGACATTACTCTGTCAGGTTGTGTTCCCACTTCAGTTATTTGGTCAGTTTTGACCCCATAACTGTCCAGATAAGTGAAGTGATTCTAAGAGCGACGCCAGTCATCTGTGTGACAAAATCATAGCATTGTTTCAATACCAAACCACACTCCCTATGCATATTTCTGCATTGCACAATGTTCTACAACACCATACAGGCTCTCTGCAGCCAGGAAATAGCTGTTAGAAATTCAGAACGAAACTAATTTTTGGGAAAAATTCGGCAAATCGGCTGAAACAACTTTTTGAGAAATTCGCTCATCTCTACTGAATACATATGCACGCCACACTTTTTTAGTTTTTTTTAATTTGCACTGGAACGGTGGAGAGGCAAGTATGGTTTATTTTTCTATTTTAGCACAGTGGGAGATGGTAGGGTGGTTTTTAAAAGTCTTGTAAACCCCTTTAATACTCTTGGAAGGTGAGGATTAATTAAATTGCTATTTTTAGGAATTACTTGAAGTAATTTAAGAAATAGATTTATAGAGATGAGCAAGATGAAAGGAGGATGAGAGAGGTAAGGATAATGAAAATGATGGGGAAAAATAAAGAATATTCTAAAGCCAAACGCAGAACCCTCCCATTCACAAGTAGGTCATATTTTAAGGCTCTAAATATTTGACCCAGTGGTCCTAAACCTTCATAAACTTCTCTTGTGTACAGAAAAATTATAATAGAGAATTTATTATTTATTGTGATTGAAAAAAGCTTATTCTCCGATACTTCAAAAGAAAAGATTCTACTAGGTTATTTCCATATTTGTTGATTAAAGTATTAGATAACTATATTGAATAAATATTTTCTCTTTTCTTCAAAGGTTGCAACCTTCGTGGGCCCTGTTACTGCAATACCAGTGTTACTATTCTCAGGCTTCTTTGTCAGCTTTAAAACCATTCCAACATATCTTCAATGGAGTTCATACATCTCATATGTCAGGTCAGAATGGAACAAATATATAAGTTCACTGGAAATTTGAAAATCTATGAAAAAAAAGAATAAAAATAAGGGGCGACATGTATGATCGGGCTTTACGCCTGTTTTTTGGCGTATACTGCGCCTCCCAGCCCGAATCCCGCTGTCGGACGCGGGGATTCAGTGTTAGGCGCAGTGTTCGCCACTTTCAGCTGCGCCCCGCATGAAGGGGCGGGCAGTGGGCGCGGTGTGGGCGCGGGGTAGGCGTTCCGGGGCGGGACGCGGCTCGCTCGAAAACTCCGATGGCGAGTCGGCAAAGCGAGGCGCTGTGCAGCGCTCGGCAGCTCCGACAAGCAGACCTGTTTTTTTTTGGTCTAAATGCTCCGGCAGAGGCGAAGTGAAGCAGGATCGGAACATGCGAGGAAACATACAGAAGATCGCTACAGAAATCTCGGCGCTCCGCTCCGTGCAGCAGGAGTATGATTCCGAAAAAATCGCCTTTATAAAGGCGGAAAACAGTGTCAGAAAAGAGCTGAACGTAAAAAATAAACATAATTAAAAAGAAAAATCACTTTCCAAAAAATCTAGAACGGCGCAATATCAAGAATTAGGATATTAGAAATTGCCGGGAAATACAGTAATTCAAATTCTGAAACCTATTCTCATTGGTCGGCATAAACTGGCCAATCAGAATAGGAGCGACAGTGAACCATTTAAAACTATGGGGATAGGATTGACCAATCAGAATAAAAGGGCGGGACAGTTCAAAATACAGTAAAAATGCTGAAAAGAGCTGATTGGTTAAGCTACCGGGGACTTGGCTAGCTAAGCCAATCAGAATAGGAGCGACAGAGACCCATTCTAGCCTATGGAGAAGTTTAGCCCAACCAGAATCCCCGGCGGGACAGTTCAAAATACTGTAAAAATGCTAAAAAGAGGTGATTGGCTGAGCTAGCGGGGCGCTTGGCTATCCCAGCAAATCAGAGGGGCGAGCTACTTCTCCCATTATAGTCTATGGGAGAGATGGTTGCAATGCTAATCTCGGTTGCTCAGCGCCGTGCAGCATGAATATTAATAAAAAAATTATTTTTATTAAAGGTAAAACATTATCAGATAAAGAGCAGAACCCTTCTTTACAAATAAAGCAGTTAAAAACCCGAACAACGCGTTTGTCGCCGAGACCGGCGCTACATAGGGAATTGCAATAGAGAGAATTCCCGGGAAATACAGTAATTCAAATTGTTTGAGCTATTTCTCATTGGTCGGCAGAAGCAGCCAATCAGAATAGGAGCGACAAAGACCCATTATATCCTATAGAGAAGTTTGGACCAATCAGAATAGGAGTGACAGTGGCCCATTCAAACCCTTTATGAAGGAGTATTAACCAATCAGAATAGGAGCGACAAACGTCCCATTATATCCTATGGAGAAGTTTGGACCAATCAAAATCAAAGGCGGGACAGTTAAAAATACAGTAAAAAGACAGAAAAGAGCTGATTGGCTGAGCTAGCGGTGGCTTGGATATCCCAGCCAATCAGAGCACGAGCTACTTCTCCCATTATAGTCTATGGAGAGATGGGCGCTATGAAATCCCGGCGCTCAGCGGCGTGCGGCATGAAGTATTAATAAAAAATCATTTTTATTAAGTGTTAAAACATTATCAGATAAAGAGCAGAACCCTTCTTTACAAATAAAGCAGTTAAAAACCCGACCAACGCGTTTGTCGCCGAGACCGGCGCTACATAGTGAATTGCAATAGAGAGCATTGCAGGGAAATACAGTAATTCAAATTGTTTAAGCTATTCTCATTGGTCGGCATAAACCAGCCAATCAGAATAGGAGCGACAATGTCCCATTATAACCTATGAAGGAGAACTGACCAATCAGACTAGGAGCGACACTGTCCCATTATATCCTATGGAGAAAAATTGACCAATCATATTCAAAGGGGGGGACAGTTCAAAATACAGTAAAAATGCAGAAACGAGCTGATTGGTTGAAGCGGCGGGGGCTCGTCCAGCTTAGCCAATCAGAGCGCGAGCTACTTTCTCATAGAGTTCTCTTGGGAAAAGAAATTCTGAGCGCGCTCTGTGATTGGCTAAGTTAAAAGAGGCGCCGTTATTTGGGCCAAGGGGAGAGCGAGCGACGCTCCTATGGGTTTTCTAATGCAATCTGAAATCAAAACTGTACATGGCCGAAATCAAATTAAACACTACAGAAGTTGTACGATGTGTAAAAAAAACGAAATGATAATATGGGGTAACGAAAAAATATTAAATCAATAAAATCATGTTATTTCTTTATTTTCTTTGCACCCTTACTATTGATCCTTGGCTAACGAAAATAAAGAAAATAAAAATGATTTTATTGATTTATATTTTTTTTCGTTACCCCCATATTTTTATTCGTTTTATATACACATCGGGACAACTTCTGTAGTGTTATAATTTGATTTCGGCCATATACAGTCTGATTTCTGATTGCATTAGAAAACCCATAGGAGCATCGCTCGCTCTCCCATTGGTCCAAATAACGGCGCCTCTTTTAACTTAACCAATCACAGAGCGCGCTCAGAATTTCTTTTCCCCAAAGAACTCTATGAGAAAGTAGCTCACGCTCTGATTGGCTAAGCTGGACGAACCCCGCCGCTTCAACCAATCAGCTCGTTTCTGCATTTTTACTGTATTTTGAACTGTCCCGCCTTTGAATATGATTGGTCAATTTTTTTCATAGGTTATAATGGGACATTGTCGCTCCTATTCTGATTGGCTGGTTTATGCCGACCAATGAGAATAGCTTAAACAATTTGAATTACTGTATTTCCCGGCAATTCTCTCTATTGCAATTCCCTATGTAGCGCCGGTCTCGGCGACAAACGCGTTGTTCGGGTTTTTAACTGCTTTATTTGTAAAGAAGGGTTCTGCTCTTTATCTGATAATGTTTTACACTTAATAAAAATGATTTTTTTATTAATACTTCATGCCGCACGGCGCTGAGCGCCGAGATTTCAGAGCGCCCATCTCTCCATAGACTATAATGGGAGAAGTAGCTCGCGCTCTGATTGGCTGGGATATCCAAGCCACCGCTAGCTCAGCCAATCACCTCTTTTCAGCATTTTTACAGTATTTTGAACTGTCCCGCCGTGGATTCTGATTGGTCTAAACTTCTCCATAGGCTAGAATGGGTCTCTGTCGCTCCTATTCTGATTGGCTGAGCTAGCCAAGTCCCCGGTAGCTTAACCAATCAGCTCTTTTCAGCATTTTTACAGTATTTTGAACTATCCCGTCGTGGATTCTGATTGGTCTAAACTTCCCCATAGGTTTTAATGGTTCACTGTCGCTCCTATTCTGATTGGCCGGTTTATGCGACCAATCAGAATAGCTTTCGAAATTTGAATTACTGTATTTCCCGGCAATTTCCAATATCCTAATTCTTGAATTAGGATATTGGAAAGTGATTTTGTTTTATGTATTTTTTATTTTTTAGGTTTCAGCTCTTTTTCTGAGAATGTTGAACGCCTTTATAAAGGCGATTTTTGATTCAGAATCTGCACCGACATCTGGAATGATTTCTCGCTGTTCCAGCCTGTCTCGCATCGGAACTGTTTTTCGGCGCAGTCCTGCATGGCGCCTAAGTCATGCACTGCGCCCATGTCCCCGCACTGTGCCTCACACACACTGGCGAGGCGCAGGGAACTTTTGCCCGCATGTACGAGCGCACCGCCTCGGACGGCGAATCTTAGGCGCAGCGCCGCACTGCGCCTCGGTCCCCGCACTGCTCCCCAAACACTGGCGGGGCGCGGCGGACTTTTCCCCACATGTATGACTGCACTACCTCCGGCGCCGAATCATAGGCGCAGCGCCGCACTGCGCCTCAGTCCCGCACTGCGCCTAACACACTGGCGAGGCGCGGCGGACTTTACATGCTATGTATGAGCGCGCCCCGGCCCCGACATAAATCAGGCGCAGATTCCGCCGGAAAACTGGCGGAAAGGTGCTCCCCGACCCGGCGAGATTCATACATGTCGCCCAAGGTCTTTATATAGGTTATGGAACCTATTATGCAGTGTCTTTATCAGCACAGAATGTGACCTTATTTGAGAAACATATTAATGAAACTATTTGAATATGCTGTATTTTATATATTTGATTAAAATGTTTACTCGGAGGATAATTTAAAACGTAATGATCACTACAACAAATTAGTAAAGCACCACAGTTACTTTGTATTTTCCCTTCATTTCACCGCTCCTGACTAGTAGCTGTGCAGGTACTACAACACTACTCTTATTATAGGTATCCTACTCATTTTGGTACCAAAAATAAGCGTGAATATTATACTATTCTGCAGATTACAATAACATTTTCACTGCACATACCATGCTATGTGACAATCAAAATGTTATACACCATATTTTGTAAATGTCCACCCTTTGCGTCCAAGCATCCTTGAATACGACACTCCTTGTTTAGGAAGGTGTGTGCCAGCATATCCAGATCCAATGCATCTATTACTTGTTGGATATTGGCCTGCAGTTCAGTAAGTATTCTTGGCATGTTCTGTCACACGCAGGTACTTCAAGTAGCTCCAGAGAGAAAATTCAGATGCTAGACAATTAATTAGTCACCATGGGTTACTTTCCACAGGATGGTGCCATATGTCATACATCAGCATGGCTGAAATTCAGGCTTCCTTACATGAAATGTTGTTCGGATCTATAACCACAGACATTACTTTGCATGTGCATTATCATTAATTAGGATTTTTTACTCTAGAAATTGACATGAGACCCATACTGTATCTAGTATCTTGTACTTAATATCTTGAATAAGATGAAGTAGAAGATGAAGTTTTTTGGTTTTACTTTGCAGATATGGGTTTGAAGGAGTTATCCTGACTATTTATGGCATGGACCGTGCTGAATTACAGTGCAATGAAGAACCCTGTACATTCCGGGATCCTCATATAATCTTACAACAACTTGATGTTGAGGATGCAAAACTGTACGTGGACTTTCTTGTGCTGGGAGGTTTCTTTATTGGACTTCGCCTCCTGGCGTACCTAGTGCTACGCTACCGTGTTAAATCTGAACGGTAGATTACAAAAGAACTTTTCTTTTAGGACAGTTATTCTAAATAGGACATATGGTACAAGGAGATAAATTGACATACAGTCTTCTACGAATTCTCCACATCTACGTTTGCAGTTGTTATCTGCCATTTCACTGTGTGTTGTTTACATCAACCATGCTGAGACTTGTACTAAGTAATTATACATCTTCAGTTCCATTGGTGTGGAGGAAAGATGTTTTGCTCATAAGCTTGTCATTTGAGCATGTTAACTATAAAGCATGAAAGATTCCTCAAGGTGAAAATCAATTTCTATAAGGGCAACAGTGAAGTTGCTTAAAATTTTTGCTGGAGAAAGGCACATGTTGCTCAGTAGAGTAACAGTGGAACTGTCCCATTTGGTAAATTTTAGTGCATGTAACACTGTGTATCAAATCCTTTACCTACAATTTCAATTCTTGGTCCTGCACCTTCATCTTAATTGTAGATAATCAATCAGGACATGAGAAATCTTCATTTATTTACCTAACAGTTGCACCTACATTACCTTTCCCTCTTTGCATAGCCAAGTTCTCCTACTCTTTAATCACCCTTTTTTTTACAAACCTGTAATTTTTTTTTATCTACATAAAATGCATGACTTTCACAGAAATATTTATGCATTTATCCTCTCTGTGCATATTCATGGGATATAATGCAACCTCCTTAAAGCATATTTAATATACTGTATTGGCAACACATGGTAGGACACCACTTCATAATCAATATAAATGGTGATGACGATGATTAATAATTTCAGTTAAAAGATCATTATTTTTAATAACATGCATTGTAGATTCTGTCTCTAAATGGCATCGTACTGCATGCTGCTCGTACCTATGAACTAAAAGACAGAAAATTTGGCTCTGTCTTCTAGACTTCCATCTCCAGTATAGGAGACAGCACTATATAATTTCATCACATCCCACAGGACTGGTTCTTACACTGAGCCTCTGTAGACAGAGCAGGATAGCAAAGATATGATCAACATGCAGCACAAACAGTGGACAGCCTGTGATGCTATTTAAAGACAGAATCTGCAACTATATTTATTTAGAAAAATGATTATTGCACACAGCCGCAGTCATTGTTTCCATTAAAGGAAGGACATTTTTAACAATGGGCATTAACAGGTCCATCAAAGTCAAATAATTCTTGAACCATTCTCTTTTTTTTGCGCCCATACTTCTACTTAAATGTGCTACTTAGTCCTTGATTGCAAAAATAGGGCATTTTACAAGGTCACATCTTTTTTTTAACTTTTTAGTACACATCCCCCCAACGTTTAAGATTACTAACCTCAAATGACCTCTGGGGGCGAAAAAAAAAATTTCCTTATGAATTTTCCCAATTTTATCTGATTTTTAAATGAAATTTTTTTTTTTTGCAAATGTTTTTTTGGGTATTTTTTCTACTCCACGTTTCAGGGACGTAAGTAATACCGTAGAACGTGATAATTCCACACAATATTAGTTTTTGTAAAAAAAAAATATTAAAAATGTTATTGGGAAAAGCAAAAAGGAACTGAGATGAGGACATTGTGCCAGTTTGTATGTCAGGTAAGGAAAGCCAGCCGACATTAATGGGAATGAAGAAGATTGAGTAGCACACTGTGCTACTGTAAAGAACCTGGTTTTCCTTGGGTTTTTAAAATCCAAGATGGCAATCTGAAGATCCTCCTTTGGTTTTTTTTTTTCCATGGCAAATGAAATGCTTTTAAGAGAGCACTTGCCCTCGCTGCTGCTTAAGAAGGATTTAAAAGTATCTTTTAATGTATTAAATAAAATAAATCAAAACAAATTCCCTTTTTTTTAAAATTGGGGGGTTAAAATCATGAAGCTTTATTTGCTTTTTATCGTTTTGGAATGAATGGAAGGTTTTCCCGTAAACACTCACAACAAAATATTACAAAAAGAAAAGCAGACATAAAACATGTGCATGAAATCATTACAATACAAAAATGGGTTGCAACATATATCATGGGGGGGACAGTGCGTCGCCAAAGAAGGTTTTAACGTAAACCAAAACTTGTACTAAACTCGGGACATGAACCCCAATAATTGCATCACTGTAAAATCGCAGCTCTAATGGTGTTTTTAAAATACCAGAAGCTACGTAGGCTTTGGATGGGAGGATTTCTAATGCTTCCACTTGCATGGTTTCCCGGAAAATGGGGCTGAGGAAAGACTATGAAGATGTTTAGAGGTCAGGTATATTTTTGGGAGCTTTGATGGGGGATACAACATTACATGCTTAATTACAATAAAAAAAAACAACATACAGGGCCGTTGTGACTGAAACAAAAAACAAGAAAAGGGGTGACACCCCAGCTTGGGACCCCAGGGAAACCCCATTAAAGCACTAAGAAAGAAAAAAAATCAGTTTCAGCACGGGTCGCATTTGTTTCGTGTCTTTTAAGTAAAAAGGGATTTCTTCCCCACTATCCCGAAACTCTGCTAAGGTTAGTATTCTTCTCCCGGGCTTCTGTAAAGACCCTTTTCAAAAATTCACCAAAGGGGGCTAGTAACTTTGGTGAAAGATAGAAGGAGTCAAAAAAAGAGGATCCTCTGGATCAGATGCTGGTTCTAATAGTTCATATGTGCTTTTCTCCAGACTAGACTAGAAGATTTTATGTCTATAAAAAACAACAGTCCAAAGAATTAGAAGGTCGACATATCCTTCTTAACTTTTTGCGTGAGAAGAGTACAAGGAGTCAATAAAAGAGGATCCTCTGGATCAGATTCTGGCTGTAATAGTTCGTATGTGCTTTTCTCCAAATTATCAAGTACTGTTTTGTACAGAAATGTTGGCCCTGTAAGCCAGGTAGTGTCTTTAAGACGAGATGCTGACACAGTTCTAGTAGTATGGTCTGCTGGGTCGTGATCAGTTAGTACACAGCGCCACTTAGTAAGTTTTGTCGACCTTCTAATTCTTTGGACTTTGTTGTTTACATAGACATAAAGGGCGACATGTATGAAATTTGGCGCGTTAATGCCAAATATTATGCACCTAACATTAGTCTAGAATGTGCCTGATCTATGAACCTGCTCTACAGCAAGTCATAAATCAGGCGCATTTTAGAGCTAGGGCGAGAGTTCTGGCTCAGATATACCACTTTGAAAGTGGTATACCTTTTCCAACTGTAATGCGCCTAGAAATGCTGTAGCGAAGCTATAAATGTGTAGCTTCGCTACAGTTCTAGTATATGAATGGCGCTGCGCCTGATATCGGGCTGAAAAGATGCCAGATATCTGGCGCAGCCCATTCATACATGTCACCCAAAATCTTCTAGTCTCATTGTGAATGTAGCCCAGCACTACTTTGCAGTCTATGTGGAACACTGTATCATCAAGTTTCACATCTATTTCTGACGTAATTAGTTCTGCCAATTCTACTGCTAGAACAGCAGCACAAAGCTCTAATCTAGGGGTGGTAGGCTCCGGTTGTGGTGCCAGCTTTGCTTTACCCATTACAAATCTGGACTTGGTCTTTAACGTCTATCGTTCTGAGATAAGCTATTGCAGCAATTGCTTTTACTAAGGCATTGCAGAATATACAAATTTTCCTAGACTGAACTTCTCCGGGAGGGACAAGAGCATATGATGTAGCTAGTGTAGGTTAGACAACATCTTTACAGAGTCTCTCCATGCTATCCATAACACTTCTTTCTCTGGTGGATGTGTAGAGTCCCAATTACATGTGTCTGTAGTTAATTCTCTGAGGAGAGTCTTACCTTGAATGGTCATAGGTGCTGCGAAGTCAAGCGGATCGTATAGACTGTTCACAGTAGACAGGGCACCACGTCATGTGAAAGGCCTTTGCTCTAGGTCGACCTGAAAGGTAAGAGTGTCAGTTTTGAGGTCTCAGTTGAGCCCTAGGCTGCACTGCACAAGGATCGAGTTTGTTGCCAAATCTAAAACTTTCAAATCCATGGCATGATTTTGATTAGGGAAGGCCTTCATGATAACTTTGCTGTTTGATGCTATTTTATGTTTGCTGAGGTTTGAACAGGCGAGCAAACTTTGATTTCCTTTGAGTAGACTGATTGCAGCATCTGGTGAAGGAAGTGACTTTTAGGCCATCATCTACATAAAAGTCTCTCTCAACACACTGTCTGGCATTTTGACCATATTCTTTCTCACCCTCTCGAGCAGATAGTCTGAGTGAATAGATAGCAACTGCAGGAGATGAACTGTTGCTAAAAACATGTACCTTCATGCAATATTCTGTGATGTCTTTGGTAGGGTCATTATCTTCAAACCAGAATCTCAAGAAGATTTTGCATTCTTTTTTAACTAGAAAACAATGAAACATTTGTTGTATATCAGCAGCCATAGCAATAGGGTCTTTGCAGAATCTGATGAGGACCCCAAGGAGTGTATTATTGAGGTCTGGACCTGTCAAAAGAACATCATTAAAGAACACACCCTTATACTGAGAGCTGGAGTTGAATACTAACTGGATTTGTCCTGGTTTCTTGGGGTGATAGACACCGAAGATTGATAGGTACCAGTGTTCTTCCTTTTCTCTTAGGGGTGGAGCTACTTCTTCGTAACCGTTGGCAAGTATCTTGCTCATGAATGAAAAGAAATGTTCCTTCATATCTGGTCTTCTTTGGAAGTTGCGTTTCATTTAAGAAAAGCGTTGCAGTGCCTGGTCCCTATTGTTGGGGAGACAGCAGCTCTGTTATTTGAATGGAAAAGGTGTGACCAAGCTGTTAGAATTATCCTTGAAAAATCCTTTTTTCATTATCTTCAAGAAGGCTTCATCTTCACTAGAAGAGGCTATTTTATGATCTTCCTTTGAACTCTGAAAGACTGTGCACCCTAAATAATCCCTGTCTTCATCGTAGTAAAGGTTCTCAGTCTCTGCTCCTCTTTGATGAAGAATCTGTTAGGACGGGGTTGGAAAAGGGATGGACGCCCATTCTCCAGTAAGTTGGTGAAAAACGATTTAACAGGTAAACATCACCTATGATGACCCACCCTAGGTCAATCTTTTGATCATATGGGGAATTGTTAGTGCCGTTTATCTGTTTTCTCACCTTATGGACTCTTAGGATGTCTCTTCCAAGGAGAAATATTATCTGAGCTTCTGGGTCTAGTGCAGGGATGCAATGTGCTATGCTTTTCAGATGACCATGATGCAATGATGCCTCAGGTATAGGAATTGCTTCTCCATTGTTTGGAATTTGATTGCATTCAATCAAGGTAGGCAGCGGTAGGGATATTTTTCCATTTATGGATTCAATTTGATAGCCGGCAGCTCTTCTCCCTGTGTCTTCACTCATATTTGAGCAAGTCTCGAGTGAATATGAATATATGTGTCCTTCAATTTTGAAGATCTCAAATAAAGTTGAGTTAGCAAAGGATCTTTTGATTTGATCATTAAGAATGGGATACAGCCTCACTGCTTTCTCTCTGTGACCGATTGGGTAAACTGTAACAAGACAAATTATGGAACAGGATTTAATGCTAAGACCTTTTCTGCAGACTTCGGTGCACTGAGGTGTCCCTTCAGGAGATACTGTGTCTCTCTCCTCCTCGCCATGCTCTGTGGTTTGATCTGAGGGTGTGAGAATCCATGGAACTGATCCTGGGTGTAAAGCTGTATCACGTTCATTGCTGTCACATTCTGAGCACTTAAAGGGGTTCTCTGGGAAAATAAGAAAACTAAATACATAAACTACATGTCTTAATAAAAAAATTGTCTAAATATCTTTAATTAGAAGTGTCTGCTCATTTTGTCTAGAGGATAGACTCTGAGTTACTTCCTGGTTATGCTAACTGACATAGCTGGGCATGTACTGTTCTCAGTCAGTCACACTTGCGGTATGAGGGACGGCTCTGCAGAGTAGAAAGGAGACTTAGTACGGTGTATACATATATATATATATATATATATATATATAAATATATATATATTAAATATATTATATATATATATATATATATATATATATATATATATATATATATATATTGTGTATATATTATATATATATATATATATATATATATATATACTATATATACAGCTGATTTGAATATAGTATATAGAATTTAAGCAGCTGGGGTTAAGCAGCTGTTGTGGGCAATGTAGTTTTCAGTGAGCTACTAAAGCACCAACCTCTAGCCCAGTGAGGAGAAAGATCACAGAAAGATATAATATGTGATAAAACAGTATTTGAAAGTAGTTCACACAGGATTGTGACAGCTACTGCTTATCTTTACTATTACTCCAGTATATGGGTGACATGTATGATTGATGGCGCTTAGACGCCAATTTTAAAGCGCATAAGAATAGTGTAGAATGTGTCTGATTTATGAACCCGGTCTATGCGGGTCATAAATCAGGCACATTCTAGCGCTAATACGACATTTCTGGCTCAAGTATACCACTTTGAAAGTGGTTTACCTGTTCCAACAGTAATGCGCCTGGAATTGCCGTACTGAAGCTATAATTGTGTAGCTTCGTACGGTTCAAGTGCGCCCCGCCTCCCGCACGGCCCCCCAAAATCAGGCGCATTACAAAGTGCCGCGAACGCTCTGTAATGCGCCTGATATTGGTGTGTGGAGGAATTAAAACTATAGCATACAGGGCTGCGCTAGATGTTGGACTGAAAAGACGCCAAACTTCTGGCACAGAACCGTTCAGACATATTGCTCAATGTTCTTATTTTTTGGGGTTTCTCACACAACCCCTTTAAGGTTTGCTATACAGTCCTTTGCAAGACAGAAAGTTAATGCACAGGTCCGGTAGCAAAATATGGTTTAAACTTGAGAAAGGCTTTGCTGTCCCTAAGAGGTTTTTCTCTAAATCCTATACATTTCAACAGTGGGTGAGGGCATTCTCTGTATGAATCCTTTAATGAGGCCCTCTCAGTCTCTGCAGTACTGCTAGCTTTACGTGACTAGTCATTAGGGATACACTGGTTTTGTGTAGTGCAACAGCTGTGCCTTACAGTATAAGGTTTACTTGATTTTGGATGAGTAGTATCAAATGTTGTGAAGTCGAGACTAGGATAATTTCTTGTCTTAGCTTGTTAAAGTCTAGAAAGAAGGGGAATAGAGGAAATGGGACATTATATCTTTGTATCTGGAGCCTCCAGTGATCCACTTGTAAACTGTAGGGTAGTTTCTGTACTATGGGGTTGACACCCCGTGCAGTGTCCAGAAATTAAAGACCTTGCAAATCTCTGGAGTAGTCATTTACCACATTAACAATGTAGAGAGTGTATTTCTGATTCATTTAATGTTAGGTTCATTGAAAAAATATGCTTTTCTTTCAGCCTTGGCAACTTGAAGTTCCATCAGCAGGTCATTTAACTCCCATAGTGTCTGAAACCCTCTGTTGGAGATCTTAGAAAAGTCTTTGATTCTGTTAAAGAATGCACTTTTTAGCACTTTTGGTGAGTCATAACACTCATCAAGTTTTTCCCCATATCATATTTAAGCCCCTACTTGGGAGATTAATGTTAATGTCTGTACATGACTCATTCCTATAGCCACTTGACTAGAAGGTCAACTTCTTCTCTCAAAGATCAAGACATATCTTGATCTTTGATGGTATTCCTGAATGAAGATCTCCATGCTCTGTAGCCTTCAGGTCTGTCATCAGATTTTGAGAGCCCTTTCATTACTAGATCATTTCTTTTGTATAATTTTAGTAGATTGGAGATCCCTTGATTACAATGAGATGTATCTAGAGGGAGGTCGGTGAGTGGAAAATATTGTGGACTGTAGCAATTTCTGAACATATTATTGCTGTAATAATCACCATTCACTAGTTCCTTCTTAAAGGGGTTTTGCCACCATGTAATGTTGATGTGGGAACCTCCAAAAAATGGGTTTTTAAATCACTTTTCTAAATATATGTGATTAAAAAAAGTGAAAACTCTGAGAGCTACAGCATTTCTCAATCCCCCTTGGTTACCTTCAAAGCTTCCCTAGTCACGACCCAGGAGCTGAAAGGCCGCCTTGCGTGATTCACTTCTTATCTGATGACAGGCAAATTTAATTGTATTTTATGTCACCGGGTAGCAATATGTTTTCTTTTGTATACAGAATAACTAGCTGTAGTGTTTATTAGATCCCTGTCTTTATCTGAAGAAGAAGCTTTCAAGCTGCTGTGTAGAATAGGTTTTTTCTCTTTTGTATAAAAGAATTCACAAGTTATAGTTTGATTATTTGAGTGAAACATGTCACAGGATCCCCTTAAATGCGGGGCTCTGTGCTCTGGCTGTGTTTTGTCGTGTGCATCTCTGTCAGCTCTGTGATTTGTTTACATTACATTAGCTTCTTAGCAGATAAGGTTTCTCCTGACAGTGCCGTTTGAGGCTGTGTCTTGCTGTATTGAATCCACTGTTGTACTGTTTATTAGTTCACTTAAGTTTTGAGACGCTCCCTTGGATTCCTAACTCCCCCCACCCCTCTCCCTATCTCCACAGCAGCTTCATGACTCAGCGTGATTTGTTGACATCATTCTCTAATTCTGAACGGAGTTCAGTACATGGTCAGTTGGCAAAACCCCTTTAAAGGGCATGATAGTATTGTGGCCGTTCATAAGTTTGGGTGCAAGTTGCACTGAGGGTTGACAGTTTTTGAAACTGCTGTGTTTTTTGATGTAGTGTGGCTGGTTACCTGAGGTTACATACCGTATGACAGGATTTTGCTGGAGCTCATAGGCAGGAGTTGACTCTGCTTCTGGACTTGAATGTAGGCTAGTGTCTGACTTAGCATGTTGCCGTACATAGTCTGAAGTATGCAGTGTGTTGTCACAAACTCTTTGTAGAGGTTCAAGAATGTCGCTTAGTCTTTCTTTTGGGGGATTGACCACTGCCTCTAAGGCCTCTGCTTCAGCAATAGCGGCTGCAGTTTTTTTTTTTTTCACTGCTATTTTCTCTATTACTGCTTCCAGTCATGTCTTTCTAGACTCTAGCTTCTAGCTGTGCCCTTTCTGCTTTCAATTACATTTCTTGTTCAGAAATTTTGCCCGTACCTCAGCCGCCTCAGCTGTAGCATGTGCGATGGCGATGGTGGGGGTGTTCGCTGACATATTTGAGCTTTTAGAGCTACCTGAGATGGAAGACCTCCTCTCATCTTCTTTGCTCTGTCTTACTGACAGGGTGACTCGGTGGACAGGCGAACTCCCTTGTGGCTGCCAGGTGTGTCTTGCTGGGGTTGTACTGCACTGTAGCACCATACAGGGTTCAATATCCTGCAATCCAGCTTGAGAAAATCCACTGTTTTACTGTTCTGTCCTCCCTATGTGTGTGGAGCATAAGTTGACAGGCAGCTAAACTCTTTTCCCAGCAATGCATTGACAAGGAACGATGTCCGTATTTCAACGTCTTTTGCCAAGACTAGTGTAAAACTAGAGGAATAGAAGGACAAACACTTACGGGGGTATAACAGCATGCATCAATAAATATTACACAAAGCAATGCAGACATGAACATGTGCATGAAATACAATTACAATACAGAAATGAGAAGTGTGCAGACATATATGCATGGAGGGTGCAGTTCTGTCTGCCACAAGAATGGTTCTAACTGTAAACCATAAACTGTACTAACATCTTGGGACATAGAAGACAAAAATATGTGCAATGACCAGCGGTGTCAGTATACACTGACACGGTAGATATTTGTGGATCCTCTGTGATCACTGTGAGCGTAGATCATATACTGGCAGACCATGACAGGGACCAGAGTCTAATGGACACACAGTCTTCACTGAAGCCTGCCGCAAGGCTGGAAGGACTTTGCTGCAGGTAACGCCAAGGTCGCCATCCCTGATATGGCCACTCGCGGTGACAGCCAAAGTGCAGGGCAAGGACACCGGGTATAGACAGAGGTGACGGGTCACAGCAGGTGTAGCCGTAGACAGGAAGCAGGTCCAAGGCATGTAATGGACTTGTTCAGTATCCGGAAACAGCAGTAATGCAACAGCAGAAGACAGCAGAAATAACACACTGGAAGACCAGGGGCTAACACAGGCAATACTGGAAAGAGCAGCAATACAGTAGCCAGGCGTCAGGTTATATGAAGGGTATCAACAAACTGACACTGAGACAGGGGCAGGAAGTTCCTTATAACACAGAAGGTAACAGGTAATTGGACAGCCAATTAAGAAACTGTCATTTTAAATCAAGGAAGATGCCGCATGTGCCCTGTGGGGCGCATGTGCACAGCATGCCATGGAGCAGGAGCAAGGATAGGTGAATTGAATCTGCTGACGGCCGCAACTCCCGGAACTGCTACCGCAGTGGGTACTAGAGCTGGGTCAGGTGAGTTCAGAGCAGCAGGCACTTGGGACACAGTAGGGACCTGGCCATGCCTGTAGTCCACAGCGGGAGCGGTGGCTTGGACTGAGACTGAGACTGAGGCAGAGGCACAGACACATCCGCGGTCCAATACAGGGGCCACGGCATACACCGTGAGCTAACAGCTAGCGACATAGAACAAAATAACATGATTCACTGTATAATCTGCAGCCCTAGATAGAAGTTTGAACATACCAGCAATGCTACTGTAGGCTTGGATGGAAGAGGTTTCTACATGCTTCCACTCATCATGTGTCCAAGAGAAAATGACTGCTGAGGAGAAGACTATGATGATGTCAGTAGGTCAGGTGATATGGTTGTGGCAGCTTTCATGAGACAAACTTAACATTACATGCTTAACTAGCAATGAATACAAACAGACACTAGATAGAACTGTTGTGACTGAAACACAGAATTACAGTCAAAGGCATGACGCTAAGTGGAAACACTATACCAGACTGCACACTTCAATAAAGCACCCTTATTTCCTATAACACAACTTAGGGTCTTGGTACCCTACTAGCACCAACAAAGGTGAGGGTTTTTCCCATTTTAAACCAGTATGGTACATATTGTCCCAAACACACTTAATTCACAAGCCAATCTACAGTGCCAGAACCAAACTCTTTCCACAAGTGTCTCTGCCGGTCACTGCCTTGGCCCTACCTGTCCCTACAGTATCCATATAGGAAATGTAAAAGAAATAGGGTTGATACCTATTAAATAAAAATCATATACATAAACCAATGACACCCTACACAAATTATATCAATTAAATATGTCATACAATAGTAAAAGCAAATGTATACATGCCAGGAATATAATAATAAGTATACTACCAGAACAACTACAGTGACAGAACTAAGATCATTATGTATTTACAGTACTAGAACAAAGCACAGTACGTAAGTACAGTACCAAAACCAAACACTGTAAATAAATACAATACAAGATCTTGGTAGTTCGCCAGTTGGTGATGTCACACTCTTCTTCTGCTTTCTCTAGCTTTCTACTTCAGTTGTTGCTGCTAAAGGGATCTTTCCCACAGCCTATCAGATCTGCAAGTATCTCTCTGGCTCCTGATGGTGGGGGAAAGCCTATGTATGGGCCACAGCCGACCAAGGCCTAGAGTCTCCTCCACTTGCTGCAACTTTAACTTAACTGGAACAGGAACAAATTGTTTACAGAAACAAAACCATCCTTCCCAATAAATGCTGCTTATATAGCCTTGCTCTCCTCCCTTGCCCTCTGCAACTGCCCTCTGCAACCCATCTCTACTTTGCATAGGCTGTAACTCCATGCCATGTGACATTTCCCAGATTATATGGAGCTGTCTCTTAAATTGCTACTGGCACAATTTTGTACAAACAGACATATGTGTGTATATTTATCTCTACTTTATACACACACAGGTACAGAAATAAAGAACATGCACCCTGTATGAAGAAGCCCGTAGGCTTTAAAGACTGGAATAGCCTGTACAGTCTCCAGACTTAAACCCTATTGAACTTGTTTGAGATGAACAGGATAGAAGGGTAAAAGAAAAGCAACCTACAAGTGCAGCACATTTGTAAGAAATTCTGCAACAATTCTGGGAAGAAATTTCTAAACAATATATGAATGCAATTGTAAAGGGGATCCTTTTGTTTAAAGGGTTTTTAAAAAGTTAAAATTTGTTTAGAAAATGAAAATGTCGCACGGGACTTTGTCGTAAAATCCACACTTGTAAGGGCAGATTTCAGACAAAAATTAGACACTGATTTTCCAGAGGAGTTTTTCTGCCCCAAATATTTATTTAAGTGGGTTCCCAGTGAAAAACCACCTCAAAATTACATGTTAAAGGGTTGTTCATTACGAGTTTCAGCCGTCTTGCCCTGGAAGTTGAACTGAGTGGCGTGCTTTTTGGTCTGTCTCTTCTGCTCCCTTCCCCCTCCCATCGCACAAGGAGCTACGTAACTTTATACAGGGGGGGGGGGGGGGTTTTTTTCCCCCAAGGGTTTACCCCCGTGTTGCCTGCCTGGTCTGTTACAGGAGGGGGTGATTTGAGTGTAGAGAAAAGGGCTGTGAACGCTGTGTTGCTAAAGAGCAGAGGGGTGCTGGTTCCCATACCCTCTTAGTTTCAATTCCCATCTCCCCCAACAACAAAGGGGAAATGTTACTTACTCAGGATGTCTCACTAATCAGGAGGCATAAAGTATTTACTCCTGATCTTACAGTATTAGTATAGTCACAGTTCCCCAAAGACATATATGATATGTAAACAGAAGGGTCACTGCGTTTCCATCTATCGTGTAGAAGGGGGGGAAGCAGGCACAACAGGTTAATCCAGGCTGCATGGACACAGACGCCCGGTCCTCCCCCCCCCTCCCTACATACAGAAGCATTCTGGCGGAGGGGCTTCCGCTCCAACCTGCTTCAAAGGGGGTGAGTCATTCAGACCCGACAGGCCCAAAGATAAGGTAACAGGGGCTGTACTATAAAATTTGGGAAACTGATTATAATACTAAACAGGGGTAGTCAAAATCGTAGGACATTTGTAATGAACATATATTGCAAAGCTGCTTGTTTTTTAAAGATCTTTAAATTAAAACCCAATCATTGTAGCGAGACAACCCCTTTAATTCTTTTTCAGTGCTGAAAAGAAATCAGTGCTGAGGAAAATCCACATTGTATGAAAAAATATGCTGATTTTCCATAGGAAACAATATTAGGTGGATTGCAGTTTGATTGGACTCTGAATCTGCGTCCAAATCAGCCATGTGAACATACCCTTATATATCAGCTTGAGATAGTTGCTTTGAAGAGACAAAAATCTAGGTTTCATTTATAGAATCAGTTTATCTCTTACTTTTATTCATCTTTACTTGTTTATTTCTTATTTACTTTCATTTCAATGTACATTTGAGACAAAAAAAGTGTAAATATCAATAAAAACTGGAAAAATTGAGGTGTTTTAAAACTTTTGACCGGTAGTGTATGTATGCATACACTATTTGGCAGTGTGAGCCTAACATTCTACATGCTCACAGGTAATCCTTGGCCTCAAATAATCTCAAAGAATAGCAATTGATCATAAATCTTTACCAGATATATTATTAGACATTTCAGAACTGAATCTATTTTGGCAGTGTCCATTTCCTTTATGAAACAAATGAAACAGAAACATATCTGCATATATCTAACGATCCATATTGCTAAATGAATTTGTAAATGGACTTGTTTACTTAGGGAGTTATAATAAACCCTGTAAAAATGTATCCTATCGTGAAATTTTCATTCAAGAAGGGTCATAATTACATATTACAGTTGAAAAAAGACATATGTCCGTACGGTTCAAGTAGTTGTGGATTATATTTGTTTAATTTATTGATGCAGAGAAATATGGAACTTGTAACCAATTTACTCTGTAATAGAAAAATTTCCCTCCTGATACTGAAAGGTAATCAATATTGAAAACAAGAATTCTATATGTCCACACAAATGGCTGGACCTAGTGACTGACAGTTGCTATGGAGAGCGGTACACAGCAGAAATGCTCTGTACTACTCTCCATTGTAACAGTGATCTGAAGATCACTGATACAAGTCTCCTATGGTGAAAAGTAAGAAAAAAGTAAAAAAAATAGTAATACACAAAAAAGGTAAAACAAGTACACAGCCCTTTTACCCTTTGCAATGCCAATCGCCCCAAAAAAGATAAAAAATAAATACTGTACACATATTTGGTATTGCTGCATGTTTAATGACCTCCGCTATAAATATGTCATGTTATTTAACCAGCATAGTGAATTCCCCCCCAAAAAACAGTCATAGAATTGCAATTTTTGTTCACGCTGCAGCACATAGAATATAATAAAAGGCGATCAAACAGTGCCGAAGTGGTACCATTGAAAGCATCAGTTCATCCTGCAAAAAGAAAAGCCCTTACACAGCTCTGTATTTGGAAAGATAAAAAAGTTATAGCTATCAGAAGATAGCGATGCATAAATATTGTTTTACACAATATGCTTCAATGCTTCAACATTAAAAAAACTATATAAATTGGGTGCTGCCGTAATCATATTGACCCAAAGAGTAAAACGAACATTTCACAAATACTGCATGGTTAGCGCTGTTAAAAATAAAAAACACTATTAAAACTGCAGTATTTTTTTCTCACTGTTTTTCAAAAAACGGATTTAAAAGCGATCAAAAAGTATGATACCAATAAAAATATTAACTCATCCCACAAAAGACAAGCCCATACACAGCTCTATACACAAAAAATAAAAAAGTTATGGCTCTTGGACTAGGGCAATGCCAACATTGTTTGAATAAAAGTGTTTTAATTGTCTAAAAGCAGTAAAACATAAAAAATATACAAATTTGGAATTGCTGTAATCTTATCGACCTGTTCAGTAATGCTAGTTTATCATTTATACTGCACTGTGACCACTGTAAAAAATAAAAATTAAAAACACTACCAGGATTGCTGTATTTTGCTCAAAACACCTCACAAAAACCTTGATAAAAAGCAATCAAAGCATCATATGAACTCCATAATGGTACCAATATCATCCCGCAAATCCTTAATCAGCTTCATATACAGAAAAACAAAAACATTATTGCTGTCAGACTATGATGACAAAAACATGCAATTTGTTTATAAATAAAAGTAATAAATAAAAACTTCTATCATTATAATCGTACGGACCCGCATAGTAAAGTTATCCTGTCATTTATACCACACGGTGAACGCTGTAAAAATGATGCCCAAAAAACAATGTCCGAACTGTGTTTTTTTCCCCCCATCTTCATGGCCCAATGCTAAAAAAACCTGTGGAACAACTTTACACCAAAATTGCACAATACACCCCTAGATGAGATCCATAAGGGGTGGTGAATGTAAGGTGGGGTGACTTCTGGAAGGTTTCACCTGTTCTGGTATTTTGGGGGCTTTTGTAAATGTGACAAGGCACCAAACAAAATCTGTCTTCCAAAAGCCATATCGCGCTCCCTCCTTTGTACGACCCGCTATGCACCTAAACAGCAGTTTACACCCACAGATAAGGTACTGCTGAACTTGGAAGAAGTTCTGTAACAAATATTGGAGTGTTTTTATTTTCCAGGATTCCTTATAAAAATGAAACATTTTCCGCTAAAATGTTTCACAGTCTAAAGCTAAAATACTTTTTGAAACACCTGTGGGTTCAATATACTCATTACACCCCTGGATATATTCCTTAAGGGGTGTAGTTTCCAATATGGGGTCTTTTTAGGGGTATTTATTAAATTTTAGCACCTTGGATTGTCCAAAAACCTAAAATGATGCCTAAAGAAAATCGTAATGAAATTGAAACCCCAAAGTCCAGTAGGTGCTCCTCCTATTCTGAGGCTTGTGGTTGAGCCAAATAGTGCACTAGGGCCACATCTCTAAAAACTGCAGAATTGTGGAAATCGATGTTGAGTTGCATTTCCCTGTTATGATCTACCATGTTCCAATGAATAATGGATACAAATTTTAAATCAGCAAAAAAACTTACATTTTGAAATTTCACCTCCACATTGCTTTAATTTCTGTGAAACACTTAATGGGTTAATAAACTTCCTTAATGCTTTTTAAAATACTTTAAGGGGTGTAGTTTCTTAGATGCAGTTATTATGGGGATATCTATCATATAGGCCCCTCAAAGCCACATCAGAACTGAACTGCTCCCTAAAAAAAATCTATGTTGCTAATTTTCTTGAAAATGTAAAAATTACTCCCAAATTTCTAAGCCCCTTAATGTTGTAAAAAAATAAAAAGACATTTAAAATATGATGCCAACCTACAGTAGACATATTGCACATGTTAGTTATGAACTATTTTGTGTGGAATAACCATTTGTCTTACACACAAAAATTTGGGAACTTTGAAAATGGCAAATTTTTCCAAATTTTCACGATATTTTGATATTTTTCACAAATAAAGAAGGATTGTATGGAACAAAATTTCTTACTAACAAAGCACAATGTGTCACGAGAAAAAAAAATCTCTAAATTACAGAGAGAGTAAAAGTATCAAAAGTTATTCCCACATAAAATGATACATGTCAGATTTAAAAAATGGGGCTATGTCACGGAGGTGAAAACTGGCTGCGGTGGTAAGGGATGAATTGTCTTTTCACTTCAACTGAGGACATCCTGTCTATAAACTTTGTCCTATACATTCATGACTCTTCTTATACATTTGGAAAGAGAAACAGAAATGGAGACAGCGCTCCCTAGCACAATACTGTGATTGATAGGTGTCACTCAGTGTGATCACTTAAATACCCACTAACCTTTTTGTGTTGTGCATAGTCCAAGAACAACACTTTGAAGATGGAACTGAAGTTTATCAATACACGAAACGTATCTTCCACTCTAAAATAAGCAAGTTTTAATATTAACTACTGGAAGTCCAGCACAGTCCTTTGGATCAGTGGCAAGTAGATAAAGGGAAAATTCTCTTAACCATATATCTACACTCACAACAATTTTTCTTATACATTATAATACCCTGCTGGCCTTAGAAACAGCTGATTAGCTTTTCATGCAGCTACATGAAACCGAAAAATCTGTAAATTGAATGCTGATCAATGCAAGGAGTCTCACCAACAAAATATATTAACTAGAATTATTCATTGCTGAAGAAAAATATGACATAATGGGGATAACTGAGACATGGCTGGACGAGAGCTACGACTGGGCGGTTAACTTACAGGGTTACAGTCTATTTAGAAGAGATCGTAAACACAGGAAGGGGGGAGGTGTATGTCTCTATGTAAAATCCTGTCTGAAGCCAAACACTGTGCGGAGATATAGATACAGGAAATGAACTGGTGGAATCATTATGGGTAGATTTACATGGGAGTAATAACAATAATATAATTTTAATAGGGATCTGCTATAGGCCCTCAAATATAACAGAACCCATGGAAGTTGTACTCCTGAGACAAATAGATGAGGCAGCTAATCAGAATGAGGTTGTTATTATGGGCAACTTTAACTACCCAGACATAAATTGGGAATCTGAAACCTGTAGCTCTCATAAAGGCTTCAGGTTTTTGTCAATAACTAAAGATAATTACCTTTCCCAACTGGTGCATGAGCCGACTAGAGGAAAGGTCTTTCTGGACTTAATATTCACTAATAGACCTGACAGAGTAACAAAGGTTCAGGTTGGGGGGCACCTAGGAAATAGTGATCACAATATAATACATTTCCATTTATTCTTCAATAGAGTTTTTTGTCCAGGAGCTACAAAAACACTGACTTTCAGGAAGGCTAGTTTTAATCTGCTTAGAAAGGCCTTAAACCGTATTGAATGCGACAATGTGTTTAAAAATAACAGAACAAATAATAAATGGGAGATCTTTAAAAACATCTTAAGCGCCCACTATGAGAGATACATACCTTGTGGTAATAAAATAATTAGAAACAGGAAAAACTCAATGTGTATCAACAGAGATGTAAAGGAGGCAATAAATAACATAAAGAAAGCGTTTCAGCTACTAAAACAGGAGGACAGTGAAGAGGCAATAAAAAACTAAAGGAAAAAAATAAAATATGTAAAATAATGATAAAGACAGCAAATCTGGAGACAGAAAGGCTGAGTAAAACTAACCACAAAATATTTTTTAACTGTATAAATAGTAAAAAGATTAAAACAAAAAATGTTGGCCCTTTGAAAAGTAGTGAGGGAGATATTGTGAAGGGCGATGAAAAGAAAGCAAACCTATTAAACAATTTTTTATCCACTGTATATACCGAGGAGGATGACCTTCCTGTTGATGAGCAGAGGGATGAGGTAAATTTTACGTTAAATCTTTCTTGTCCTAACCCAGGAAGAAGTGCAGCTCTGTCTTAAGAAGATTAAAATAGACAAATCACCAGCCCTGATGGTATACACAACTGTGTCCTAAGGGAGTTAAGCAATGTAATTGGCCCCTATTCTTAATATTTGTGGACTGTATAATAACAGGGTATGTCCCAAAGAATTGGCGCATAGCAAATGTGGTGCCAATATTCAAAAAGGCGTCAAAAAGTGACTGGATTGGGGTGTGGCATTGGATGTTATATATCTAGATTTTTCTAAAGCAGTTGATACTCTGCCACATAAAAGGTTGGTAAGTAAAATGAGAATGCTTGGACTGGGGGGAAATGTGTGTGCAGGTTGGTAAGCAACTGGCTCAGTGATAGAAAACAAAGGGTTGTGATTAACGGTACATACTCAGACTGGATCCCTGTTACTAGTTGGGTAACACAGGGGTCAGTATTGGGTCCTATTCTCTTTAATATACTGTAATCATTAATGACCTTATACATGGATTGTACAGTAGAATATAAATCTTTGCAGATAATACTAAGCTCTGTAAAGTAATCAACACAATAGAGGATAATGTGTTATTACAAAGGGATCTGGATAAATTGGAGGCCTGGGCAAACAAATGGCAGATGATGTTTAACACAGATAAATGCAAGGTTATGCACATGGGGAGGAAAAATCCATTCCATAATTACATGTTAAATGGAAAAACGCTGGGAAAAAGTGACATGGAGATGGACTTGGGAATCCTGGTGGACAGTAAACCTAATTGTAGCAGCCAGTGTCAGGCAGCAGCTGCCAAGGCAAACAGGATTATGGGGTGTATTTAAAGGGGTATAGATGCACATGATGAGAACATTATTCTCCAATTATGCAAGTCACTGGTTAGACCACACATGGAATATTGTGTACAGTTTTGTGAATCAGTGCACAGGAAAGACATTGTAGAGCTTGAACAGGTTAAAAGGCAGGCTACAAAAATAATAAAAGGACTGAGTGGACTACAATACCCAGAAAGATTAGCAAGATTAGGGTTATTTAGTTTAGAGAAAAGACGTCTTCAGGGGGACATAATAAATATGTACAACTATCTTAAAGGTCAATATAGAGATCTCTGCCAAGATCTATTCATACCCAAGACTGTGTCCAGAACAAGGGGGCATCCTCTACGCCTTGAGGAAAGAAAGTTTTTACATAAACATAGAAAGGGATTCTTCACTGTTAGAGCAGTGAGACTGTGGAATTCTCTGCCAGAGGAATTTGTCATGGTGATTTGACTAACAGATTTCAAAAAGAGTCTGGATAAATTTCTGGTGTGTAATAATATAACAAGTAATAGTGACTAGGATTCTGGAGAAGGGGCGTTGATCCTGGGATTTATTCTGATTGCCAGATTGGAGTCGGGAGGGAATTTTTTCCCCTAAAAGGATTTTTTTCCCTAAAATGAGAACAATTGGCTTATACCTCATGTTTTTTTTTGCGGCTTCTGGATTAGCACTTTAGCACACTAGGCTGAACTGGATGGACGTCTGTCTTTTTTCGGCCTTATAAACTATATAACTATGTAACTTAGACTATGATCTACAAGTACATTCAGATCCCTCTCTACAAGTGACTCTTTCAGGCTTTTTCCCCTCTATGAGATAGATGCACACAGATTATTGATACCCAAATGAAAAATTTTACACTTACCGCAATAAACCTCATTTGCCAACGGGATACCCAAACACGTGTCCAAGTCCGCTTCCAATAACCTCTTTCCTTCATCCCAAGAACGATATCCCTCAACCACAACAAACTTCTTTTTGCTTATTCCAACAACTGGACCAGAGTATCTTACACAAACCCTTAAAGATGTGTTGTCACCATGCTATTTCAGAGAGCCTGCTTTTTACAGACAGATTTTGAGTCTCCAATATACTATGTGAGGATTCAGTGCTGAATCCATCTTAGGAATTGACATGTCTGCTATTGCTAGCTTGTTTGTTTTTTTACATTCTGGAAACATTTTGGGCGACATATCTGAAAATTGGCGTCACTGCGGCAGTTTTTAGGCGCATTTAATCAGTGCGCCTGAAGTACGATCCTTTCAAAAATCTGGCGTCTGGTGTACCTTGCATAGTAAACTTAAAAAGGCACATTGTGCAATCGAGGCACATAACGTATCATTACTAGTGTATGTAAAGCACTCCGATAGGTGCATTGTGTTATGGAGAGGCACAGCGTATCATTGCTACCATATATAATGCGCCTAGTTTTGGTATATTACAGTTCATTTACATCCAGAATATGTTATCAAAAGTTTTTTGGGCACAAAATGCACCAAAACTATTGTGCATTCGTATTGGGACATGTTGCCCTTTATTTTCTGAGGGAAGGCTTAAGGATTACAAAGGGTGTTCACCAAGAGAGACCACTCAGAGTTTGGCAAACTTTCAGTAAATTAGCCTCTTTATGGGGAGGGCACTCTTCTGCCAGTGGATGTCATATCATACCGACCTGCTCTCCCCTTCTCTCTGTGCTCTGTTTTATCTGATAGCAGGGATGACGACAGGTCAGGCGTCCGACAACTTGAGAACATTGTGTTATCTCAAACAAAAAATTAGTCGCATTTCTTTTGCGGTCTCTGAGGCATATTTCTCGTGCATATTTGGAAGTAAATATTTGAAAGTAATACATGATCATCAGAAATAGGACAGAAATTGATAGAGTGCATCTCAGGGACCCTACTGTCATCTGACCACGTTTTTCTTCCTCTCTCCACAGGTATGTTTATGTCTTGACTACTACCCTCAACAATCCCACAGCATCATTTGTATAACTCCCCTGTTTTATATTACTGCTATGTTTATGTCTTGACTACTACCCTCAACAATCCACAGCATCATTCGTATAACTCCCTGTTTTATATTACTGCTATGTTTATGTGTAGATTTCACCCAGCTTAGTGCTCCTAATTACCCTGTGTTTTATTTACTTAGCACAGATATCCCCTTGAAGTTTCTGCTTTGCTGGCCATTTGTAGCCCCAATTTACGAAAAACCCCTTTTTGGGTTAAAGA
>JAODAL010010625.1:0-104163 GCA_025379985.1 Phyllomedusa bahiana | reverse complement strand
GCCGGGCCGCTGCTCCCAAATTCGCCCCCCAGGCCGCAGGGGTCGGGCGTGAGTCCCCGGGGGGCCCCCCGGACCATCCCTATGCGGTCCTTTCCCTGCGCCGGGTCATTACCTGTCCCCCGTCCGGTGGAGTTTTGCCCCCCCGTCCCACCCCCGTGCGCGTGCCCCTGTTAAAGGCGCGCCGAAAGTTTTTTAATTTAAAAAGGGGCCGCGCCCCGATAATTGGTCTTTTGTCGGGCGCTGGTTCTATTAAGGAATACCCCCCCTACACTTCCTGCCAGTCCGTTGGTGTTTTTTCCCGGTGTTTTGAGATATTGGAGTTCATTTTGATTACCCGGTACCAGTCCGTTGCTTACTTTTCCTGACCTTGCCTGTTTTGCCCCTCCCCTGACCGTTTGCCCGTCTCTGACACAAACCACTGCTGCCTGCCTGACCTTCTGCCTGTCCCCGAAGCCTCTGGTTTTCGTCTTTGTACCACGCTGTCCCCCGGGCCGCCACCGCAAGCAAGTCACATCAGGGTAGCAACCCCTGGTAGCTCAACCGCAGCAAGTCCTCCCGCTTTGCGGGGGGGCTCGGGTGAAAAGGGGGGCTACTTAACCCCGCTCCGGGCATGGCTTAACTACCATTGTTTGCGGGGGTCGCGAATCCCCCTCTGCGTTACAGTCGGAAAGGCCATGGTTTCCCGCCAGGGCACCTTCCCCTTTCCCCGGGGATGTCACGACGGCAGTCGCCCAGCAAAACCCCAAGTATCGCCCATTAGGGGCTATGATGCAGAACCTTTGGGGCCCTTCGTCCCCACCGGCTGCCCCCGCCGCCCCAGACCCTTTGCCCCGGCATCCTTTGCGCAACCTGCCCCGGGCTTCTGCCCCTTTCGCACCTGCTGCTCCCTTACGCTATGAAAGAGACCCCAAGAAATCCGTGGGTTTCATCGCCAGGTCCATCCCCCTCGAGATGTGGGGGATCAATTCCCCCAGAGTGTGCCCAAGGGGGCCCTTTATAATCAGCCTCTTGTCGGGGACGCTTTTTGGCTTTGGCTACGACACTATGGGACGAGGGGGTCCTTTTTCGCTGACCCCAAACCTTCCCCGGGGGTTCCCCACGGTCTTTTTAGGAACCAGCCGTACTTCTTCGGCCACCGCAGCACTGCTCCGGCTGCGTCAGGGCGATACCACGGTCGGTCAGTATTTGGTGCAGTTTCGCACTCTCGCTGCGGACCTAGACTGGAATAACGAAGCTTTGGTGGCGACGTGTTGGCACGGTCTCTCAGGACGAATTAAGGATGAGCTCGTCGCTTGGGATCTACCAGCAACTTTGGATGACTTAATCACCCGAGTCGATATTCGGTTCGCCGAAAGACAACAGGTGCTCCGCCTTCAACGGGAGGTCGTCCGTCCGTCCACGCCGTTTGCTCCGCTTGGCTCCCACGTTCCAGCGGCCACTTCTTCCTCCTTCAATGGTCGCCGTGGAAGAACCTATGCAGGTTGAGAGAGCCCACCTGTCCCCGGAGGACCGGTCGCAGCGTCGCCAGAAGCAGCTGTGTTTCTATTGTGGCGGTTCTGGCCATTTCACTGGGGACTGTCCGGTGCACCCGGGAAACTTCTGCACCTAGGACTCATAGGAGAGGCAACCCTAGGTGTCAGAGCGGCCTATCCCCGTCTGACCATGCCCGTATTAGTTGGTGTTTCACCGGACAGCGCCTTTCAGGCCTCCGCCTTTATCGATTCAGGCTCGGCAGGAAACTTCATAAGCCATGAACTTGTGACCAGGTTTTGTCTCCCAGTGATCCCGTTGCAGAAACCTATGTTCATCTCGTCGGTCAGCGGCGAAGGCCTTAAGGACGCTATTCGCTTCCGTACTGCCCCCCTCTCCTTGCAGGTTGGGGCTCTTCACAAGGAGACTTTGCAACTTCTCGTCCTGCCTCGATCCTCCTCCGAAATCCTTCTGGGCCTCCCATGGGTGCAAGACCATACCCCGACCATGGATTGGAGCACAGGTGAAGTCATGCATTGGGGTTCTGCGTGTCTCTCACGTTGCCTGTCGAAGCCACAACCTGCTCTTCAGGTCGCCTCCCTGAAATCTACCAAGCCTCCACCAGGCCTACCTATGCCATACTGGGACTTTGCTGACGTCTTTTCGGAAAGAAAGGCCGAAACGCTTCCCCACACCGGCCTTACGATTGTCCCATGATCTGAAACCTGGCTGTACTCCTCCCCGGGGCCGAGTCTATCCCCTCTCCGTCCCGGAGACTAAGGTAAGCAAGTCACATCAGGGGTAGCGACCTGGTAACCTCACGCCGCAGCAAGTCCATCCCGCTTTGCGGTGGGCTCTGGTGAAAACCGGGGGCTACTTAGATTCCGCTCCCTGGCGTAGCTTAACTACCATCGCTTGCGGTGGTCCAGCGAATCCACCTCTGCGTTACAATATGAATAACGTTTGCAATATAATTCTCCAAAGTATATTTAAAGTTCTAGATCAATATCTGATAATAGCTGCTTCCAGTTTATGTCCTGTTGTGTGGCCCTTAATAAGGAGAAATAAGCCTTTTTTAAAACTACCGTATTTGACGGACCATAAGACGCACCTACTGTAGGTTTTAGAGAAGGAACATAGGAAAAAAGTGCAGACTGAAGTGTAGTTTTTATTGGTACTATTTTGGGATACATTTGACTTTTTCATCACTTTTTATTCCAATTTTTACATTTGGAATCTTTTTCGTATATGGTGTACAGCGTACAAGATACATTATGTTATATTTTAATAGATTAGACTTTTACAGAAATGGCAATACCAATTATGTGTAACTTTTTTATTTTTTATTTGTACAGTCTTAAGTGTTGACAGCAGAGATGGAGCCAGATGCACTCCAAACTTTGGCGCGATAAGTGCCTTTATAATGCACCAAAGACACTTTTTAATGCGCCAAAGATTTGGGGCGTTCTGGGGGCGCATCGCACCACATTCTTAGAAGTAGACACATTTATGATTCTTTGACGCCAAATCTAGGTGCAGAACAGCCAGAACAGATTAAACATGGTCTGCCTGAGCCAGACTTGTCGTATTGGCACTAGACTGCGCCTGTATGTATGAACTTTAGAAGAACAAATTCATACACTCTGCCGTATTCTACACTACCTTAAAGCTAGTTAGAACTTGCCTGTCAGCGCCAACGTTCATACATGCCGTCATTAAGCCCTATAGCCCCACTTAACTGCACACATTTTTGGGTGATTTCAGTTATGGCATGATAATTTAATTATTTTATAATAAGTACATTATTTGTGCAGCTAGGACTAGTTTTTATTTTAGCCAACATATAACACTTTATATTATGTATCTATAATTTGTTTATTTCTTTAGAAAAATGTGGATTGACATTACATACATGAAAAAACTGTGAATAATGAAATCGTAAAGGTGCATTTTTCTTTTTATTTGCTAAAATTTGGTTGACTCCTGCTCTGGTAAAATAATAGAAATGAGAAACCACCATAAAACTTTCTGCTGTGTAAATTAAATGGTTCTGCTGCATTAACTTCATAAAACTATAATCCTCTCCTCCATAAACTATTACATGCACTGCAACATATCTGATTTATGAGGTGTAGAATCGATGGAAAAAAAATTAATGCTTCAAAAACATATTAGAGACATTATTGAACAGATTTTAATTGAGATTTGATTTCAATGCCCCTTATCCACATGATTAATAGATCTAGCCCCTCAACTTATACACACAGAGGAGAGAGTCTTTAATATGACAATTAAGTATCTGTCTTTGCGTTTTATGTAGCTATTCTCCTCAGATCACTTCATCAGTACAGTGTGGCTTTTGAGCAGATTAAATTGAGACTCAATTTTCTCTATTTTCCAGCACTTACTTATGTTTTATGACAAGCAGTAAATCAATTTTATGCTATTATTGATTTTTTCTTAAATGGACACAAACCATTTCGCCTTTTGCCCTTCTTTTATGCTTTTCTTTCCCTTTTTTCACTGTAAGCCTGATATACTGCCAGCAAAAGAATTTTCAACAATTTGCTAAGATTCTGCAGGAAGCCAAAGCCCATTCACTTTTTATCACTTCAAAACTGACAGTTTAGCTTGAAATCCCATCAAAACTTGCTCTAACTAAGGAAGAAAGGAAGTGTCGTATGTATACTTATACAATGGTGCTTGAAATTTTTTTAAAGAATTCATAATTCTCTATATTTCTGCATACATTTCACCTAGAACTACATGAGACACAAGTCCTAAAATTCAAAAGAAAAAAAAAACAACTCAAACAAATGAGTCAAAAATACAAGACATGGTAATTTATTTATTGAGGAAAAGGATCCAGTATTACATATCTGGGAGTGGTAAAAGTATGTGAACCTTTGCTATTAATATCCGGTATGACTTCCTTGTGCAGCAATAATTGTGACTAAACGTTTCTGATAATTGTTGATTAGCCATGCACATTGACTTAAAGGAATTTTAATCTATTCTTCCATACAAAACAGCTTCAGTTCTGTTATGCTGGTGTATTTACTCAAATGAATTATCTTCATGTCCATATACACCACTTATTTTGGATTAACCCCTTATCGACCGGCCACCTTCTTTCGATGACGGGTGGTGCAGGTCATTAATCTGAAGCAACACCAAAAGATATTGCTGCATACACAGGGGTTATGTGGCTCCCAGCACTGCAGCTGTGCTAGGAACAGAGCGGTACGTAACATCTCTGTTCCTAGAGTAATCTATCTTGCACCGGGAAGCAGAGGAAACCTCCGATCCCCAGCGCTTAACCCTTTGATAGCTGCTGTCCATGACTGCAGCATAATCAAAGGGTATTCCCCCAGCTCCATTGGGTGAGCAGGACTCCCAGTGAACCGATGGAGCCCAGGGAACGTCTGTAGTCAGCACTGGGGACCTAGAGTAGCCCCAGAGCTGCCTGTACAACAAGTCTGCAGTCAGGGCACACTGCGTTCTGCCCTTATTGCTGTCTCTGTCATACTGACACAGAAAGTAACGTCTTAGCATATATGATATGCTAAGACGTTAATAAGATAAAAATAAATATTGAATAAAAAATAATTGTGCCTCCATTACACACACACACACGCTCACAAAACCTACACATATTAGGTATGTACACGACCATAATAACCTGTAGAAATGATCTAACAGGTTATTTAGTGTGAAATGTGAATGGTGTAAAAAAAATAATAAAAAAATGTTAAAACTTCTGCAATAATTTAAATGTGAACGCAAACAATGCCCCCCAAAAGCACAACTTTTCCCACATAAAACAAGGCCTCATACAAGTGCTTCATTGAAGAAATAAAAATGTTACGACTGCAAAAACTAAAAACTAAGGCCTGAGGTTTAAGTTGTTACATAGTTACATGGTTTGAAAGGCCAAAAGAAAGACCGACATCCGTCCACTTCAGCCTATTGCCCTATATTGTTGATCCATAGGAAGGCAAAAAACCCAATTGTCCTCATTTTATGGAAAAAAATTTAGGGAAAAAATTCCTTCCCAACTCCAATCTAGCAATCAGAATAAATCCCTGGATCAAAGACTATTCTTCAGAATCCTAGTCACTATAATTTGTTATATTATTACACTCTAGAAAAGCATCCAGACCCTTTTTAAATTCTGTTAGTGAGTTCATCATTACAATTTCCACTGGCAGAGAGTTCCACAGTCTCACTCCTTTTATAGTAAAGAATCCTTTTATATGTTTATGTAGAAACATTCTTTCCTCTAGATGAAGAGTATGCACCTTATACTAGATACAATCCTGGGTATAAATAAATCTTGGGAGAGATCTCTATATTGACCTTTAATACATTTAGACATATTTATTATGTCCCCCCGAAGACGTCTTTTCTCTAAATTAATAACCCTAACCTTGCTAATCTTTCTTGGTATTGTAGTCCACCCAATCATTTTATTATTTTTTTTTGCCCACCTTTGAACCTGTTCAAGCTCTACAATGTCTTTTCTGAGCTCTGGTACCCAGACCTATACAAAATATTAAAATATGTGGTCTAACCAGTGACTTGTATAATGGGAGAATAACATTCAACTCATCGTGTACATCTATTCCACTTTTAATGCACCTCATAATCCTATTTGTCTTTGCAGCTGCTGCCTGACACTGGCTGTTACAATTATGTTTGCTGTCCAATAGGATTCCTAAGTTCTTTTCCATGTCACTTTTTTCCAGCGTTTTCCCATTTAACAAGTAATCATGGAATGGATGTTTCCTCCCCATGTGCATAATCCTGGATTTAACTGTGTAAAACTTCCACTTCCACATCTTCCACTTCTCTGCCCAGGTCTCCAACTTATCCAGATTCCTTTGTACTAAAACATTGTCCTCTATTATGTTCATTACTTTACAAAGCTTAGAATCATCTGCAAAGATAAATATTCTTTGTGCACTCCTTGTGACAATAGGGCCTAATACTGAGCCCTGTGGTATCCCACTACTAACAGGGATCCAATCTGAGTATGTACCATTAACCACCACCCTTTGTTTTCTATCACTGAGCCAGTTATTTACCCACTTGCAAACTTGCATTTTCCTCCAGGGGTTTAACTTTCAACATGAAGGAACTGTTAAATGAAGACTTTTTCTAAATATATTGCTTTGCTGATTTTACTTTAGTCATGAGAGACATTTTATGAATAGAGGTTCCTTTGGTTACCTGCATAAATGAACATAACCCTGTTATTTGAGAAGTTGAGAAAGCAGAGAGCAGTGAGTCACATTACCCCAGACAGAGCTTACTCAAAAGAAAACCTTATTATCTCTAACAAGATTAGCTTCTGTGTACAGGTAAGACATTGTAGTCAGTCCTTAAAGCACATGTAGCTTTTGTTTGATGAAGATTAGCTCACCCACACTAGTCAGGATAATGGCTAAGCTAGAAGCTGAATATGCTAATCACTACTAAAGAACCACCCACAGTCTGAGAAGATAGAGTGAGTGTAAAGTGACTGTGAAAAAGCCTAGTGAGAAAATACCTTTAAGGTCAAGATTTTGACTAGGTCAATCCAATCTTGTAATTTATTTCTCTTTAACTATTCATTGGTAGAATGACTTGTGTGCTTCGGGTTCTTGTCTTGTTGCATTACCCATTCTCTTAAAAAGTCAGCACACAGACAGATGTCTTGGCATTTTTCTTCATTGTTCAATGATGGCAAGCTGCCCTGGCGCGGTTGCAGCAAAAACTATCCAAACCATGATATGCTCAACACCATGTTTCACATTTGATATTAGGTTTTTTTACGCTGGAGTGTTGTAGTGTTTGCCAATTCCTCAAACATAATGCTTCTTATTTAAAATAAAAAGCTCTATGTTGATCTTATCCATTCATAAAATATTTTTCTAGTAGCCTTATGACTTGTTCAGGTGATCTTTAGCAAGCTGCAGATGGGCAGCAAGTTCTTTTCAGGAAGCAGTGGCTTTCTCCTTGCAATCCTGCAATGCACACCATTGTTGTTCAGTGTCCTCCTGATGACAATGTGAGAAAGGCATTTAGTTGCTTAGAGGTCACCTTGTTTTTTTTATTATTATTATTGTGATCTTGCAGACTATTACACATTTTGCTCTTGGTGTGATAATTATTTGTCGACAATTGTTGGATAGTTTAATACTGGTCTTTCAATTTTCTCCAGCTGTACATAATCAGTCTTACTGTGGATTGGTGGATTTTGTAACCTTTTCCAGCCTGATGAGCATCAATAACTTTTTGTCTGTGGTCATAATTAGTGTTGAGTGATTACTATCGTCATAGTTGAAATCGGCACGGTTTTTATGTTGATCGGATTTTTTCGATCACGCGATAATTTAGGTTAAAATCTGCGCATAATCTATTAATATCACGCCATTTTCGGCGCTTCCTGTCATTTTGGCGGCCAGCAAATCAGCTTAGAGAATAGAGCAGGGTGAGCTGGGTGTGTGACGTCATGACTGGGATGTGTACAGTTGTGATTGGCTGGAAAAATCACATGACCTCGTTTCACATAGAACAGTCCTTCCTGTTCAGCATCAGTGTGTGTTTGTGTATCATAAGTGCAGGACGTGTGCTTGGTCTTTCTCAAAACAGCTCAGCGAAACTCTTCTCTTTGTTCACACAGACAACTATCCTTTTAGCTGTGAACATTAGAACTTAGGTAGATTAGAGATTTTCAGTTTTTAGTTACTTGGGCTGAGAATTTTAAAGGAACATCTAGCGCTGTACAGCCGCGGGGGAGGAGGGTTGGGCGGGGGTGCGGTTGAACACAGACAGACAGGCTGGCAGGCAGGCTTTTGAAAGGAGAGTGGATAATTGTGCAGCCCAGACTTTGCTTTGATCCTGCATTGAAATGGGTTTTTATTAACAGTTTTTGGTGAAATATTAGCTTGTATTTTGTTCAACCTGTACTTATATTAGGATACAGATCTTTTCTAGTAACTGCAGGTGTATTTGATAGGTGCAAAACTCACCTTTTATTATCTGTATACGATTTAATTAGGTTTTTTTTCACTTTGGCGCAGCTCAGTTTTGTTCAAAGACCCATTTTTTACTTACAATAGGATACAGAACTTTTCTAGTCACCGCAGGTGTATTTATTTATTTATATCAATTTAATTAGGTTTAGTTCACTTTGGCGCAGGCCATTTTTGTTAAAAGACCCATCTTGTACGGATATTACCATACAGAAATTTGCTAGTATTTGCAGGTGTATTTCATAGGTGCAAAAACCACCTATTATTAACAGTACACAATTTAATTCCGTGTTTTTCACTTTGGCGCAGCCCAGCTTTGTTCAAAGACCCACTTTGTACTCGCAATAGGATACAGAACTTTTCTAGTCACCGCAGGTGTATTTCATAGGTGCAAAAACCACCTTTTATTATCCTTACACAATTTAATTACGTGTTTTTTCACTTTGGCGCAGCCCAGCTTTGTTCAAAGACCTATTTCTTACTTACAATAGGATACAGAACTTTTCTAGTCACCACAGGTGTATTTATAGGTGCAAAAACCACGTTTTATTAACCGTATACAATTTAATTAGGTTTAGTTCACTTTGGCGCAGGCCATTTTTGATAAAAGACCCATCTTCTACAAATATTACCATACAGAAATTTGCTAGTAATTGCAGGTGTATTTCATAGGTGCAAAAACCACCTTTTATTATCCGTATACATTTCAAATAGGTGTTTTTTTTTACTTTGGTGCGGCCCAGTTTTGTTCATAGAGCCACCTTGTACTTACATTTGAAAACAGAAATTTTGTAGTCACCGCAGGTGTATTTATAGGTGCAAAAACCACGTTTTATTATCCGTACACAATTTAATTAGGTTTAGTTCACTTTGGCGCAGGCCATTTTTGTTAAAAGACCCATCTTGTGCGGATATTACCATACAGAAATTTGCTTGTAATTGCAGGTGGATTTCATAGGTGCAAAAACCACCTTTATTATCCGTATACATTTCAAATAGGTGTTTTTTTTTTTACTTTGGTGCGGCCCAGTTTTCTTCATAGAGCCACCTTGTACTTAAATTTGAATACTGAAATTTTGTTGTCTTCGCAGTTGTATTTTTAGGTGCAATAACCACTTTTTATTATCCGTACACTATTTTATTAGGTTTAGTTCACTTTAGCGCAGGCCCCTTTTTGTTTAAAAGACCCATCTTGTACAGATATTACCATGCAAAAATTTTCTAGTAATTGCAGGTGTATTTCATAGGTTTCAAAAAACCACCTTTTATTATCCGTTATACTTTTCAAATAGGTGTTTTTTTTTACTTTGGTGTGGCCCAGTTTTGTTCATAGAGCCACCTTGTACTTACATTTGAAAACAGAAATTTTGTAGTCACCACAGGTGTATTTATAGGTGCAATAACCACGTTTTATTATCTGTACACATTTTAATTAGGTTTAGTTCACTTTGGCGCAGGCCATTTTTGTTAAAAGACCCATCTTGTGCGGATATTACCATACAGAAATTTTCTAGTAATTGCAGGTGTATTTCATAGGTGCAAAAAAACACCTTTTATTATCCGTATACATTTCAAATAGGTGTTTTTTTTTTTACTTTGGTGCGGCCCAGTTTTGTTCATAGAGCCACCTTGTACTTAAATTTGAATACAGAAATTTTGTAGTCACCACAAGTGTATTTAGAGGTGCAAAAACCATGTTTTATTATCCATACACAATTTAATTAGGTTTAGTTCACTTTGGTGCAGGCCATTTTTGTTAAAAGACCCATCTTGTACGGATATTACCATACAGAAATTTGCTAGTAATTGCAGGTGTATTTCATAGGTGAAAAAACCACCTTTTATTATCCGTATACATTTCAAATAGGTGGTTTTTTTACTTTGATGCGGCCCAGTTTTGTTCATAGAGCCACCTTGTACTTACATTTGAAAACAGAAATTTTGTAGTCACCGCAGGTGTATTTATCGGTGCAAAAACCACGTTTTATTATCCGTACACATTTTAATTAGGTTTAGTTCACTTTGGCGCAGGCCATTTTTGTTAAAAGACCCATCTTGTGCGGATATTACCATACAGAAATTTTCTAGTAATTGCAGGTGGATTTCATAAGTGCAAAAACCACCTTTTATTATCTGTATACATTTCAAATAGGTGTTTTTTTTACTTTGGTGCGGCCCAGTTTTGTTCATAGAGCCACCTTGAACTTAAATTTGAATACAGAAATTTTGTAGTCACCGCAGGTGTATTTATAGGTGCAAAAACCATGTTTTATTATCCGTACACAATTTAATTAGGTTTAGTTCACTTTAGCGCAGGCCATTTTTGTTAAAAGACCCATCTTGTACAGATATTACCATACAGAAATTTTCTATAGTAATTGCAGGTGTATTTCATAGGTGCAAAAAAACCACCTTTTATTATCCGTATACATTTCAAATAGGTGTTTTTTTTACTTTGGTGCGGTCCAGTTTTGTTCATAGAGCCACCTTGTACTTACATTTGAAAACAGAAATTTTGTAGTTACTGTCTTGTGGTCTTTTCCGCAGAATTTGCTTGCGACTACTTCCTTACTGGATGAGGAGGAAGACGATGGGGTAGTGTCAATATGGGTCCCGCCTCAAAAAGGGAGAGGGCGGTCGCACAAGTCCGCTGATATGATTCCGCCAGCCACGGTCAGCGGAAACCCCGCTCCTCGCTTATCGCCGTCGAAAAGGTCCAGGACCTCTCAAGCCTGGGCCTTCTTCGAGCAAGCCTCTAATTTACCCAGCGATGTCATATGCCGCCTTTGCCGTAAGCGCATCAGTAGAAGCAAGAATCTTAGATGTTTAACCACCACCAACATATCTAGTCACATGCAGCGAATGCATTAGTTGAAATGGAGGGAACACTTGGCCAAAAAAGGCCACACCGATGCTTCCAACCACTGTCACACCCTCTGTCTCCGCCTCCTCCTCCTCCACCACCACCAAGCGTTCCTCAGCTGCCTATGTCTCTCAGAGTCATGATCAGGTATCAGCCTCCGTTTCAGCCTCCACCGTCGCCCGAGTACCACCAGCACCACCAGAGACCCATCCTACCCCTTCTCCTTCCACCAGTTTGACGACCTGCACGCTGTACAGCAGCCAGTCTAGCAGCCAGCCTTCTGTCTTCCAGGTTTGGGAGCAGAAGACACACTTTAACCCAAACCATCCCAAAGCCAAAAGCCTGAATGTCGGCATTGCCAGGCTTTTGGCCTTGGAAATGTTGCCTTTCCGTCTGGTGGACACAGATGGGTTCCGCCACGTCATGGCCCTTGCCTGCCCCCAATACCATATGCCGAGCAGGCATTTCTATGCCAGAAATGCCGTCCCTGCCCTGCCCAGCCACAGGTCATCTACAATTTCAAGCGCGTTGTCTGCATCTGTGTCTGGAAAAGACAATCTGACCACCGACACATGGACTAGTAAGCACGGCCAAGGCCGCTATATCTCTGTGACAGCTCACTGGGTGAGCTGGGTGGATGTCTCTGGTGGCGACGGTGGCTCTCAGGCTCGGCGCACGCTCTTCAAAACCGCAGGGATGGTACAGGGCTCTTTCCCCCAAGGTCGTCTGGTGGCATCACATGCCCAGAGAAACCAGGCCCTGTTGAAATTAATCTGTCTTGGAGACCGTCCACACACAGGTCAGGAGCTGTGGATAGCTCTCCGCAACGAGACCGAGTGCTGTCTGGGTGACAAGAACCTTGTGCCAGGCAAGGTGGTGTGCGATAATGGTCGAAATCTGCTGGCCGCCCTTAAGATCGGTAGGCTGGAGCACATCCCTTGCCTGGCACATGTCATGAACCTTGTCGTCCAGAAATTTCTAAAGCGCTACCCGGGTCTGGACTGCCTGCTGAGGAAGGCTCGAGGTCTGAGTTCGCACTTCCGCCATTCGCACCCTGCTTCGTCCCGCCTGGCTGCGTTGCAGCGTCAGCTCGGCCTCCCGTCAACCGTCTCATTGTTGACGTGGCAACACGCTGGAATTCCACCCTCCACATGCTCCAGCGATTGTGGCAGCAGCACAATGCCATTACGCAGTACGAAGTGACACATGGCCTGACAAGCAGCGGTGCGGACCTCGGGGTGTTGAGCCACCGAGAGTGGAGGCAGGTGAAAGAGCTCTGCACCATCCTTGCCAGTTTTGAAGAAGCCACCAAAATGGTCAGTGCGGACAATGCCCTTGTCAGCATGACCATTGTGGTGATCTTAGTTCTGGAACGATCGTTGTACACTCTGAAACATCAGGTACCACCAGCAACGGAGGAGGAGACGGACACAGATGCGGACACAGAGCCTTTCTCTCTGTCGAATTCACAAGGCCCGACAGTTTCTCAATTTTATCGGTCTTCATTTGGCAGTGGTTCGGGGTCCAGGGCTAGTGCAAGGCAGCACCTCAGCTCTCAGGGTGTATCATCTGAGGCAAGTCAGGGCTGTGTTGAAGCTGTGCCGGAGGAAGCGGAGGAGGAGGAGGAGGAGATATTCCTAGACACCGATGTTACCGACGTCCCTGCCTTGGAAAGAGGTTGACGCGAATTTGAGGCGGAGGAGGAAGATGAGGAAGATCAGTTTGCTAGTGCCCCTCGACCCAGAAGCTTGGAAAATCAAGGCTCCATCTCTCACATGAGTGCTTGGATGCTCCATTTCCTCCAACCTGATCCTTGCCTTAAGGCCATCAAAATGAACAACAGTTACTGGGTGGCCACCCTCCTAGATCCATGGTACAAAACAAAACTCAGCACTTTACTTCCACCCACCCAAATAGAGAGTAAAATGCAGGAAATGGAGACCTTGCTCATTGATCAACTGGAGACATCTGTTTCTTCTGCTTTACGTTCTTCAAATGTCACGGTGGAACAACGTCAGCGACGTGACAGCAGTAAAGTGCCAAATAGCCGTAGCGGCAGCAGCAGCTGCAGGCAATGTGGCAGAAGCCTAATGGGTGCCCTCTGGCAATCTTTATTTACCACCTCACCAATGCATGTAATGCACGACTATCCGCGTCTCAACACCGGTGTTTTTGGATGTGGTCCGGACCCAATTGACTTCTGGGTATCCAAAATGGATGAATGGCCCAAGCTCGCTCGCCACGCCATAGAGGTGTTGTCCTGCCTAGTAGCCAGCGTCATGTCTGAGCAGACCTTCAGCACAGCTGGAGGAGTCATTACAGACAAACGCATCCGGCTTTCCACAGATAATGTGGATCGTTTGACTTTCATCAAGATGAATCAGGCATGGATCTCTGATGATGTTGTGGCCCCAATTGCCGAGGTCACCGATTAGTTGCCGGTCTACTTCACATTCCTCTTCAAACAGAAATGGTCCTCTTGAAAACTTTTTTTTAAAATGATCATTTCTTACTGCAATTTTTATTCTCAGTTCCCAAAAGTTCATTTTGCTGGTTTTGCTGTGAGGAGACTGTAAAAGACACCAAGTTTTCATGACAAAACCGTATTCCATTTACTCACTTCATCTTTAGAATTTTTCGCATTGTCAATGGTTTTGGGGTCATGTTGCTGTGAGATACAGCTATAATCATGGTCCTTTGGAACAGAAATGTGGCTTCTAAGTGGAATTTCTCCCTCACAATTTTTAACAGTGGCTGAGAAGTCATTTTTATAATTTTTTGGGGTCATGGTGCTGTGAGATACAGCTATAATCATGGTCCTTTGGAACAGAAATGTGGCTTCTAAGTGGCATTTCTCCCTCACAATTTTTAACAGTGGCTGAGAAGTCATTTTTAGAATATTTTGGGGTCATGTTGCTGTGAGATACAGCTATAATCATGGTCCTATTATAAAAAAAATGTTGTTTTTAACAGACATTTGTTCTTCACAATTGTCAAAAGTGGCTCAAGGGTCATGTTTTGAATTTTTGGGGGCATGTTCCTGTGAAATGCAGCTATACTACAGGCCCTATTGTAAAAAATGTGGTTTCTAACAGACATTTGTTCTTCACAATTGTCAAGAGTGGCTCAAGGGTCATGGTGCTGTCAGAAACAGGAATAGGTAGGATACTGTTAATGGACACATATTGCACAATAACTTGTTTTTGCAAGATCTTTAACAGAGCTAGCAATCTCTGTAGTGAGACAACCCATTTAATACATTTAAAAAAATAGAAACAAAGATGTGGTGGGATTCCATCCTATTTTAAAAATGTGTTTTCTATAATTAAACTACTAAAAAACTGGCATGCACAAAATAGCTGATACAAATATTCCTCTGAATTGTACAAGTGAGGTACAGGAAGAGGTCACCCAGGACAGGTATAGTCAATGTCCAGTTCATCTAAAATGGTGGTTAAAAGACTCCTTCACCCAGCACTTTTTAATCTGTGGGTCAGACAGGTTTAATGGTCATACTGTGGTACAGAACAGGTATAGTCAATGTCCAGTGAAACTAAAATGGTGGTTGAAAGACTCCTTTTTCCGGCACTTTTTAATCTGTGGGTCAGACAGGTTTAATGGTCATACTGTGGTACAGAACAGGTATAGTCAATGTCCAGTTCAACTAAAATGGTGGTTCAAAGACTCCTTTTTCAGGCACTTTTTAAATCTGTGGGTCAGACAGATTTAATGGTCATACTGTGGTACAGAACAGGTATAGTCAATGTCCAGTGAAACTAAAATGGTGGTTCAAAGACTCCTTTTTCCGGCACTTTTTAATCTGTGGGTCAGACAGGTTTAATGGTCATTCTGTGTTACAGAACAGGTATAGTCAATGTCCAGTTCAACTAAAATGGTGGTTCAAAGAATACATTTTCCGGAACTTTTTAATCTGTGGGTCAGACAGGTTTAATGGCCATAATGTGGTACAGAACAGATATAGTCAATGTCCAGTTCAACTAAAATGGTGGTTCAAAGACTCCTTTTTCCGGCACTTTTTAATCTGGGGGTCATACAGGTTTGGGGCTCATGCTGTGGCCCAGGACAGGGATAGTCTATGTCCAGTGAAACTAAAATGGTGGTTGAAAGACTCCTTTTTCCGGCACTTTTTAAATCTGGGGGTCAGACAGGTTTAAGGGTCATGCTGTGGCCCAGGACAGGTATAGTCAATGTCCAGTGAAACTAAAATGGTGGTTAAAAGACTCCTTTTTCCGGCACTGTTTTAATCTGTGGGTGAGATAGGGTTAAGGGTCATGCTGCGGTCCAGGACAGGTATAGTCAATGTCCAGTTCAAGTAAAATGATGGTTCAAATCATACTGCCTTCGGGCACTTTTTAATTTGTGGGTCATGCAGGTTTAAGGGTCATGCTGTGGTACAAGACAGGGATAGTGAATGATCTGTGACTTTTTTTCTGTGGCTTTTATAACCTAAGTGTTTCGCCTAAGATATAGCACGTATCCATTTGACTGTTGTGGATGTTAATTCCAGCTTCTCCAGCCCTGTTTTGGTGTAATAATGAAGGTGTTGTTCCTCTCCCACAGACTTTAATGGTCATCGGCGATAATCTTTTATCGACTATCGAAATTTGTCTTCATAATTGCCGATATCGACCTTATGACGATAGTTGACGTAATGGCTCATCACTAGTCATAATAAATCACCTTTTCCATAATACACTTCCTCAATCATGTGTTATAAAAATCAGACGATCTCAAAGATTTGGAGTAACCACCATAGCAGTCACAGCAGCTGCTGTGCGGCCTGCGATCACGAGAGGCTTGGCCTGGCAGTATAGTGTCTTTTTCTATACTTCCCAACTGTCTGAGATCCTGTGGGGCATTCCTGGATTCAAAGGGCTGTCCCACGGTCTTGACCAGTTTGAGGCAGGCTTTGGGGATCCAGCTCAAATGCCCCAGATCCTTGGGATGTGCAAATACTTAAAATCTTTGGTGGAATGGGGAGTCATCGGCTCCCTTGCCCACCAATTAGCCTTGAAGGCAACAGACTTTGTTGGGCTTATGGCCTACAAGACACCAGGGGAACCTTTGGATGCAGATGACATAATAATGTCACAGCATCATGCCATCTGCCTGGGCTTCATCTGTCACTCATTGGAGGAACAAGGTGAATTGAGTTACATTTTTTATTTAATTGCACTAATGGGGGCACTATTATAGATGGGGGCCCTACCTACCTAGGCCTTGCTTACCTAACTAGGGACTTCCCTTTCTACCAAACCACCTATTTGGAGCCTTTCCTGCCTGCCTCACTGGGCCTTTCCTGCTCACCTACCTATCTACCAACCAAAGGCCTTGACTTCCTACCTACCTATATTAGGCTCTGTCTACCTATCTTTCTTGGCAATTGCCTGATTAATTTTCTACTTACCTGACAGTCCTAACTCCCTGGGGCCTTTCCCGCTTGCCTACCTACCTGAGGATTCACTTACCTACCTGGAGTCTTACCTGCCTACCTACCTCTATGGAATCTTTCCTGCTTATCTACTTACCTGACACATTGTATGCTTACCTACCTACCTATATTGGACCTTGTATGTTTACCTACCTACCTAACTGAGGACTTTCCTTATTATCTACCTATATGAGGCCTTGCATGCCTACCTACTTACCTGGGACCTTTCCTGCTTACCTACCTGGGGTCATGCCTATCTACCTACCTGGGGCCTTGCTCAACTACCTAGCTGGGCCTGGACCTATCTGAGGTCTTAGCTACTGGTGAACCTACAAGCTAGAGACTTACTTACCTAATGGGTGACCTAACTACCTAGATAACAAATGGGGGAGGAGGGGCAATTTACTTAATTGCCTGCATGTCCCTAACTAAGTTGGGGGTGCTACCTGTTTAATTGGGATTTATCTACCTAAGAAAAGGCTCTCTATCAGCAGGGAGGTAGTTAAAATGCTCACTGTCCTAAGCACTGTCAGTGCTTAGCACTTAGTGGCAGTGTTTCTGTATTTTTACAAACTTCTACTTTGAACCTCCTTGGGCTTGTTGCATTACATCGGATCTGTTAGATTATGTCTGACCAGTGTTGGGTACATTTCTTTAAAAAAAATGGTCAAACAAGGGTTTTGTCTGAAAGTGTTTATTGACATAAAGTTTTTTTTTTTCTTTTTGTTTTTTTACCATTTTATTCTAGTCTTAGTTTTGGAGATAACTGACAAACATCTCTCTTTTACTATCACTGGGGCTTGGTGTTAGCCAGGGGCAATTTTTATCATCTCAAAGTTAACACTAACCACTCTCACTATTACCCCAGTAACCAATGCACCAGGAGTACTGTGAAAACTTGGGTTGCTATCAGAAGCAGACCATCTAATATAATGGTTTGCTTCTGGGTCAGCAGTTGGCTGGTATTTATAGGGCTAAAAGGGCCCAATATCCATAGGCCTTCCCATCCTGATAATATCAGGATACAGTTGCTCATCTTACTTTCACTGGTTATGAAAAATGGGAAACCCAACATCACATTTTTTTTTTCATTTTAATATTATTATTCATTTATTGAAAATCTAAAAATATGCATTCCACTATGATTAATAAATAAAGACAACAACATTAGGTCCCCAACTTTTTTTCATACCAGCCAAGGTAAAATCAACAGCTGAAAGTTAATAAAATTAGAATGGGAAGGTCCATGGTTATTTGTTTTCGCTCACCCTAAAAATACCAGCCCACAGCCACCCCAGAAGCAGACCATAACACAAGATGGTCTGATTCTGATTGTAACCTTGCTTTCCCCAGTTCCCTTTGTGCATCGAATGCAATGGTAATGGTAAGAGCGGGTTGATGTTGCTTTTGAGGTGACCACAAAACACTGCTGATTCACACAAAGCTCCAATGATAGTAATGGAAAGCTATATGTAAGACATCTCCATTGATAATACTGGAATAAAATGGTAAAATACCCATTGAAACAAAACTACTTTTGTTTAAATACTCACTGACAATACTTCTTGTAAACAATTTATTTAAATACATGGTTCAAATGCTGGTGTGATGTAATCCAAGAGTCTAATGTGGTCATCCTACAGAAAAACAGAAACACTACAAAACACTTGACCACACTAAATTCCATTCCTTGCATCCTCCTGAATATTATGCTTATGGCTGATCTTCTGGAGGTGCAGGAGACAGACCTTTGAAACAATGGTGGTAAGTGTCCTATAAACACTTATACTGTCTGCAAAACCCCTGTGTATAGCTGGTACCTACCACCATATAGTAACTCTATGGCGGTAACATTGGTCTTTATATTGTGGTTTTTATTCAGTAATAATATAGTAGCATTATTCAGACTCTATGTGGTGGTAATACGTTCTGGTGTTATTTCTTGATTCTTTTGTAGTGATATTATTGGTAATGTTGGTCTTGTGTAGTAGGAATTAATAATGTTTGGTGATGTATTTGCTCATTTTATTATTTAGAAACTAAAATAATTTTTTATAAGAATGGAAAAATGTTCGGCAACCCTTTGAAAAGTTTGTTATGGGAACCAGCCTTCTCTAGTTATAGACCTGTTTGTTGCCTCAAGCGCTGTGCTTTATTTTGCCCATACACAGATAAATTTGCCCACATGCTGAATAAATCTACTCATTAATGCAGTTGATGTCTCTGCAAAGCTCCTGTTATGATTATATCACTTTATCATCAAACAAGCAATTGAATTTTAACGTACAATGATGTGCTTTGACATGAACATGGATTTTCATAGCTGCAGCCAGTTTGGCACTGGATCCCTGGAATTTCCCTGGTCACAGTCCACAGTCACCAGTTGGGCACAGCTTGGCTGGAAATAGAACCTCAAATGGAGAGTGGAACAGGACCATGGACAGAAAAAGCTGAAACCAGGAAAGTAGACACCAGAGGCAAAGCACAGGAAACATGTCTTAACACTATGGCAAGGACACAGCACTGGAGTATGAGAACAGGCAAGAGGCAGGCAACAAGAAACCAGGAATAAAGCCAGAAAAAGTCCACAAGACAAATAACCAAGTTGTTTTGGGGCAGAGTCAAGGTTTAAATGTAGGAATTGGCTGAGACAACTAAACCGAAATAACTGCATAGCAGAAGAGCATAGAACCAGGAAAAGTTAACCAAATTGCTTTTCTGGTTCAGCCGTAGAGACAGAACCATCCAGGAGTAATAGGAATAAAAAGGAGACAGGAATAGAACAACAAAATCAGGCAGCATCATAAGGCATGCCATGATATTTTTGTAATTTGGTACAATTACCAAGCGGATACAGTAGGATGTGGTAAATTGTGCTTCGCATAGCAGTATGTCAATTATTTGAGGGTCTCAGAACATCTATGGTGACTAATCTTCAGGGTAATAAGGGGCTTAACTTTTGAATAAGATTCTGACTCTTGGCAGGCTATCCAACCAGAGAACACAGCAATAACTCCAAAAGGCCCTTCATAGACAAGGAAGAGGTGTAAAGTTTCCCATGGATTTATTTGCAAACAGTCATAGATGACAGCAGGAAATGTCTCTTGGAAAGGGGGTGTGAATCATTAGTACTGCGGTGGGAAGTTTCCTGTCCAGCCGCAGCCAGAGAAGTTAGGGGCAAGCACAGGGGAATCAGGCAGTGGATATTACGGGCACCGGAACAGCAGACAGGAACACAGTCTCAGAGATAATGAACCAGACAAGGTGGCACCAGCAGACACAGACCAGGGTGACTCACAGTGGTCACAGGGGACACGTGGAACTACAGGGACCAGGAGACTCAGAATAGGATGCAAACACCCAGTAGGCAAGTGGAAAGTTTCCTGTCCAGCTATGGCCAGGGAAGTTAGGGGCAAGCACAGCGGAATCAGGCAGTGGGTATAACGGGCATTGGAACAGCAGACAGAAACACAGTCTCAGAGATGATGAACCAGACAACGTGGAACCAGCAGACACAGACCAGAATGACTCACAGTGGTCAGAGGGGACACGTGGAACTACAGGGACCAGGAGACTCAGAATAGGATGCAAACACCCGGTAGGCAGAAAACAGCAGACTTGGAAAGACTCACAGGAGACACGAGTAACTACAGGTCCCAGCAGACTTGGGATGACTCATAGCTGACACCAGATGAACAGGAACCAGTCTTTCAGAGGCCTAGGAAGAGGCAGACACAGAATTAGGGCTAAAGAATCACAGGAACACTGGAGCATAGGATCATGGAAGCAGGTATACAGGAACACTGGAGGTCTAGAGCTTGGTGAAACTGAGTAGTAGCAACAGCAAAACCCAGTCCCAGACTGCTGGAAGTAACTGACTTTCAAGCCTAGCCAGCCAGGATGATGATCAGCAGATTGTCAAGTCCTGAAGCAGTAGTTAACTACTGCTTTGCTCGACAGCAGATGGAGCAGAGGCCAGATTCCACCAACAGGAGCAAAGGGAAGGTTGACAAAGGTGAGGCAGGGAAACTTGCAGATCGTTACAGGAGGGAATTTTGAACTGCAGTGATTTGTGGGACCTACACCTCTATACTTCTCTAATTGTTATACAGTTTATTGTGAAGAAAGCTCCTCAAAAAATTATGCAACTATCATTTTGCTCACTATAAGATGATCAGATGTATGAAATAAAACCTGTTCTTATAAACACAATAAAAATGTAATGAATTAAATGAATAGTGGTTGCATGCAGTGTGTGTCACACATTCCATACCAAAAATTATGCAATGGCTTCCATTTTACAAAATAACTCAACCTAGAGCCATCACTGCTCCACCCATTTAGCATACCATAAGTAAAAGAAGAAAATAATACAGGTTCTATGCAATGTGTATGTGAATTACAGTAGTTCAGTGCCACATTGATATCTTTGTATTCTCTCCATACCTCTGCCCCTATTGAGAATATGTTTGCACTGCCCTGTAGTGTCTATAGAAAAATAAAATATGTGCCTAACTGAAAAAATGTGTTTTTGATCAGTCTCATTCTTAACTACAAATTTTTCATCCAGGGTCATTAGATGGATCCTGAAAAACATTGTTTACTGTACGCAACTGACCTCACCTAAATATTTTTGAAGGGCTTACCTAGTTAAAAAAACACACAAAAAGAAAGTATTATAGGCTTCAACTGTATAAAATAATAAAATAAAAAAAAATTACTGATCTTTATACTCCTGCATTGAAGCTGCCAGTGATGTCAGTGATGGTCTTTCTTTTCTTTTAATCTGAACAGTGGGTGGTCGCTGCAGTCAATCAGAGACTTCAGTATTCATATGTCATTAGATCACCTCACCACCCAAGCACCGTTAACTTCCTGAGCAATGATGTAAATGGAATGGCACATGACCACTGAGGCCACTGATTGGCTGCAGATTTCTAGTGTTGTTGGGGAAGACCAGAGACACCACTGGTAGCTTTAGCACTTCAGTGATGGCAAGTTAAACAACCCCTTTTGAGCTGTCAGACATTTATTGGCAGTCTCTAATTATGATAATTTATTGCACACTTCTTCTAGTTACTGTCTTCACTAGAACAGGGTGTTATTCTGAAAAATGGATGCAATGGGTGGAATCAACCTTACAGAAATTTACGCATGCTTTTTTCTTCAGCTAAAGCACTTCACTGGTCAGATACCACCACTGTAGTGCTCAGGTGGGGGCATTTTTAGAAATAGCTGTAGTTATCCAAAAGTGAATGCTGCAACTACAATAATAATAAGAATAATCAATCTAGTGATTCAAGAGGAATATTGTTATGAATTGCAACAATATTAAAAGAATATAGACAGGTCTATTAAAATATTACATACCTCAGCTTACAAAAGTTGACATGGCTAAATTTTGGCCTATTTTTACTTTTGCAATGTTATTTTACTTTTTCAGTGGCTATTACAGAGTATTATAATTTATTTTACAGGACTATTAATTTCAGGTCGCTGAATACTCAAAAGAGGTTTAAACACACAATAAAAGATGATAAAAATATAATTATAACAGTAAACAACCAACAAACTAATACAGAGTGAAAGGGAACCATTTCCATTAGGGTTTACAATCTATAAGGGAGGAGGAAGAAGAAAGGAGATGGTCCAAAATCATATAACATGACACAGTGAGAAAGACTGACAAACTTCTTTTTATTGCATGTTAACCTTTCTTTTCACTAATTTTTATATACCATAAAAATTCTTAAGCTTCTTTAGTGGAAATTGTTGAACCATTTTTTTTTTTTTTATTTGTTGTTTTACTTAAGTAATGATCAAAGCATGGTTTTCCCATATTTTATTCCAAGTTGTTTCAAGTAGATGAAAGAATGTATAATGCTTTCCTCTTGATAGCTTTAACCTTTTCAATTATAGTAATTTTCAATTTTTCTTGAAAAAAAAAATCAAGGGAAAAATCATGCTGTGGCATTATCTTTCTCCTGTCTCTTGTGCCTTTGCCAAAAAAGCAACTAAAAATCTTGAATGAACCCTACAAGAAAAAAAAGGGAAATACAGGAAAATACATTAAAGGGGTATTGCCACAAAGTAAAATTGACGTGGGATGTTTGAAAATTAAAGAATAAACATTTTCACCATTCACCATTATTAAAAATTCTGCACCGTTTTTGTTTTAGCTGCTCCTTTAGTGATCCATTGTTTACAGCTCATCTCCAGGGGATACGACCAGGGCTGAGAGCTTCTTAGTCCTGGTCGCACATGCTCAGACATCACCTCTCCTCTCAGGCAGCTACTGAGTGTTCAATCCCCGGGTGCTGTCATTCTCCTCCTGTCCTTTGAACTAGTAATAAGTCAAACCGTGCAAAAAAGAAAAAAAAAAGAAACCTCAATGAGTTACGTGCAATGATAGAGGGGAAAAAAATCCACAGGTTAAGTTCCTGCAGAGATTTGAACCAAGGACCCTTGTGCTGTAAAGCAAAAATGTTACCTCTGAGCTACAGTGTAGCTACTTATAATTCTATACATAAACAGACCTTTCCTTCACTAGAGAGAGGAAAGGCCTGGTGATGATTTCATCCTGCTGGGTCACATGATCTGCAATTCAATCATACACGCCCCCTTCTGAGCACACAGAGCTGAAGAGCTGGATGCAGGAGGCAGAAAATGAGATCGTGGCAAAACCCCTTTAAATCTGGTTCTAATACCAACTTATAGTATACAAGTGAATACTTTTAGGTCACTACTAAAATGAAAAAAAAATGCATAATGAAATTCACTAGAATCTTTCAGCTTTGAATTTGGTTCTTAATTGGTTATTAAGACACAATAAGCTACCATGACACCAAGACACAGTAAATTTAAATTGTGTTATTAGACCCAAAGAATAAAAATTTTCATGTTATTTTTCTGTCTCAAACCACATTCATCTTGATGCAGGATGAATTTTTTATGCGTTTTTGTGGCTTTTTTTATATAAAATAATGCATGTTTTAGTGTCATTTTTTCTTTGGAGTTATTCCATAACAAATCATGTAATCCATAGATCACACTTTTTAATAATTCCTTTTTCAATCAAATAATTTAAAATGTAAAGAAAAAAACACACATTTTGAAAATAAAAACACCACTGACCAAAAAATGTACACAAAGTAAGTACAAAAAAACATGTATTAAAAAGCAATATGCTTTGTATGTATTCCCATTGACTTCCAGCTAAAATCTGTTCACAGCATTTTTGACCCAAAAAATGTAGGTACACACAGTGAAGAAAAATGCAGCATTTTTTTTCAAAAGTCTTAGGACAGTTTTACAGTGTATATGCAATAAATTTTATTTTGCCCCTGAAAGTAAACTCCTTAATGACACTGGATGTAAACTTACATCCCACTGCCGGTAAGGGGTTTTGCAGCAGGATCGCGGCATGATCCAACTACACATCTGACGGATGACAGCTGCTAACTGCAGCTAACACCCACCAGTTACAACACAGGATGGAGCTGGCTACATTTCGTGCTGTTTAACCTCTTAGATGCAGCGGCGATGGTGGGGGAAAATTAAATGAATGAGGCTGTATAAAATGATTGCACCCCATGGTGGTCAAGCACCCTAGGGGATTAGGGCTATTTTAATGAAAACTTTCTAAGTCTAGACAGGGGAACAGTGCCATCGACCCCGAGACATCTATGCGTTTTCCCCTTTCATACTAAGTCAGTAGAACAAGTCAGCACGGGCAGCAGGAAAAAAATCCCCACAGCGGCATGGGAAGCCCCCTCACCCGTGACATTTGAAATGGGTTTTTCCATCCCCAAATATTTTTGAGGTTTATAATGACAAAGTTAAAAATTCCCACGGTTTTTTTTTTTTGATCGGAATTTTCCGATCACGGGGCGATTATTTGGGAGAATCTGTGAAAAATTTATTAATACGCGCCATTTCCGCCGTTCCTGTCTTTTTTGGCGGCCACAAATATTAAAGAATAGAGCAGGGTAGGGGGGTGTGCAACGTATGACTGTGAGTGTATGGTTGTGTTTGGGCTGAAAAAATCCAAAAAACGTTTACATGAACACCCTTCCTGTTAAAATCATGTGTTAGTGTGCTATAAAGCAGGACGTGTGTTAGTTCCCCTCATACAGCTCACGACCGTTTCTTTGTTCACACAGAAAACTATGCTTTTAGCTGTGAACATTAGAAAATGGGTAGTTTTAGAGAATTTCATTTTTTAGTTAGTTAGGCTAGATTTTGAAAGAAGATTAGCGCTGTAAACCGCGGTGGGGTGGAGGGGGTGGTTGGTTGCGGGCGAACACAGACATAGAGGCAGGCATTTTGAAAGGAGAGTGTAATTGTGCAGTAAATGTTTTTGAACCTGAAATAGGGAAATGTACCTTGTTTTTTTGTGCAGCCTGTACTTATATTAGGAACAGAATTTTCTAGTAACTGCTGGTGTTTGATAGGTGCAAAACCCCACCTTTTTTACCCGTACACGATTTAAATTTAGTTTTTTTTTCATTTTGGGTGCAGCCCATTTTGTTCAAAACCCACTTTGTATTTACAATAGGATACAAACTTTCTATTACCGCAGGTGATTTCATGGTGAAAAAAAACCCCCTTTTATTACCGTACACAATTTTAATTGGGTTTTTTTTTTTCACTTTGGGCGCAGGCCTTTTTTTTGAAAGCCCCATCTTGTATTATAAACCAAAAAAAAAATGTGCAGAATTGCTGTTTTGTATTTTCCTAGGTGCAAAAACCCCCTTTATTCAGTAAAAATTTTAATTTATGTGTTTTTCCTTGGGAAACCCAGTTTTGTTCAAAATCCACTTGTACTTACAAAGGTCAGAACTTTTTAGTCACTGCAGGTGAATTTCATGGGTGAAAAAAACCCACCTTTTTTTATCCTACAAAATTTAATTGGGTTTTTTTCACTTTGGCGAGGCCATTTTTGTTCAAAGACCCCCCTTTACTTACTTTGGGATACAAAATTTTATAGTAATTGCAGGTGTTTTCTGGTGCAAAAAACCTTTTTTTTACCCGTATTTTTTCAAATAGGTGTTTTTTTTACTTTGGGTGGGGCCCCAGTTTTGTTCATAGAGCCACCTTGTACTTAAAATTTGAATACAAAATTTTTTGTAGTCACCACAGGGTTTTTTATAGGTGCACATACCACCATTTGTTATCCGTATAATTTTCAAATAGCTGAATTTGCAGTGTTGGTTCTTAATTTTTTACAAATAAGCCATGACAGTACGACAATTGTGTTAGAAAAAATAAATTTTCTTATGCCAAACCACATTCATCATATGTTCATTGCGTTGGGCATAAAATAATGCATGTTTCTCTTTTTTCCCATGTAACTTCTGAATATTTTTAATTGCGTTTTTGAATCTCAGTTTGAAAAAACCCCCTTTATGAAAATTAAAAAACTAAAAAAAAAAAAGAATCAAAAAAAAAAAAATTTTTTCCCTTAAGTCCGCAAAACTGGGCACAGTTTGAAACAAATGGGACAAGGAAGAACACTGTGATTTTCTTCAAAGGTCTTACCGACGCTTTTCACAGGTAGTATAGAAAAATTTTACTATTCAAACCTAGGTGTAAAATTAAGAGGGATTTAAACTTAGCCCACTGCCGAATTTTGCCGGTCTTTTAATAAGCTGAACTGCAGCAAACCCCCATACAATTCTGTAATTATCTTTAACTCTTAGATCACTGTTGCTGCTGTGGATACAGGGCTATAATATTATGGTCCCTAGGACGGGGAATGTGTGTCTTCAAAGGGTGGACATCTCATCTCCACCAACAATTTTTTAATTAAGTGGTGACATGAGAAGTAAATAAATTAATAAATAGCAGAGGCAGTGGGGAAAGAATACAGCTGATCATTGGTCGTTTTTTAACACTACAATGTGTTGCTTTAAATGGCAAATTAATCCACTTTAGAATCAATTTCGATCACGTATGGTGAGAATCTGTCATATCTTATTAATATATTTTCGGCTATCCTGCTTTGGCGAAGCAGCAAAGATTACAGGGTGCTAGGCTAAGTAACATGTTTGGTTTTCTAACAAATCACTTGTTCTTACATAATGTAAAAGCCCTCTGTTTCATGTTTATGTTTTTAGGGGTTTTTTGCTGTAAATACAGCTAGCGACACAGTTTCTTTTTACACAAAATAATCTTTTTTAACATTAGAAATATTGGAATTTCTTTCAGTTATTGTCAAAAGGTTGGTTTCAAGGTGTGGTGGTTAGGTCAAACACAGAATAGGTAGGCATTTGGCTTTGCAAAAAGTTATTTTTTTGCAAGACTCTTTGAAAAATAGGTGAAATTCCCTTTGTAGTGAGACCATTTATAGCAATCTTATTAAATTAGGATACAGAACTCTAGAACGTGGTGGTGTTTTTAATCAAACCCATTTTAAATGTGTACACAAATTTTAAAGTTTTTTCACTTTGTGCAGCATTTTGTTAAAAGACCAGATACATAGGATACAAATTTCATTACCTCATGTATTTCAAAGGGAATACACTTTTAAGACTGAACAATTAGGTTACCCGAGGACAGGAAAGTCATTGTCCATTAACCTAAAATGTGCTATAATTGCTTTTTTCAGGAAAACCCTTTTTTAATCCTTTAATTATGTTTTTTTATTGGGCGCAGCCCAGGTTCAAAGTCCCTTTTGTACATTCAAGGTAAAAAATTTCAAAAAGTACTGCAGTTCTGGGAAAAACCATTTTAATTTATCGGTTCATGAAAGGTTTATATGGTCATGCCATTGTTAAAAGCCCACCTTGATTACTTGGATGGTTTGATGTTTGCTTTCATGTGCCTTTTATTATCCTAAAGTTTCATAAGATGTATTTTTTTACTGGTTGCGGATGTTATTGTTCATCCACCTTGTTTGGGTATTAGAATGAAGGTTTGTACCCACCCCCATGTATTTAATGGTGGCAAATAATCATTTGCTTAATCGTAAATTTTTAAAATGTATGCCGGGGCCATATCGACATAGCCACGTAGTACGCTTCATGAAATTTCTAGAACTTTCTCGTTTGTCATTGCTGCAAAAAACGCAATTTCTCTTCCGTGTAACTTCTGAATTTTTTTTAAATTGCGTCGTGAATCTCAGTTTGGCGCAGATGTGTACTGATATTTTGTTGAAAACTATAAATTCCTAGTCCTACTGGGCAGTTGTAAATCCCTGGGACTGAAGGAAGAACACTGTTGATTTTGTCTTACGGTTCTTCCACCAGACCGCATTTCACAGGTATTCGCTAGAAACATTTCAGTTTCTAATCCTAGTTGGCTGTAGGAAATTAGAGGGATTTAAGAATAGCTATGATTTGCCGTCTTTTAATAAGAGACTGTCAAAAACTCTTCCATACTTTCTTAAATTTTTATCTTTCTGAACATGGAGCGAAATGCAGTTGGTAAGCGAGCAAATAGGGGTGTAGGACATGGAGGTAGAGGTACGAGAGAAGGTGCTCTTTCTAGTGCTGGCGACAACACGCAAGCCAGCGGATCGTCGGTTGCAGGGCCGTCAGGCCTGTCATCGCTGGGTCAGGGCCCTGTGAATCTCAGTAACAAACAGCGTCGCCAATCTGATCTTCAGTGGTTAATGCAACCTGCATGCTGCAGTCCAGGACAGGCATAGTCAATGTCCAGTTCAACTAAAATAGTGGTTGAAAGACTCCTTTTTCCGGCACTTTTTAATCTGTTGGTCATACAGGTTTGAAGGTCATGCTGCGGGACAGGAATGGTATAGGCACAGTCCAGTTCAACTAAAATGGTGGTTGAAAGACTCCTTTTTCCGGCACTTTTAAAGAGGGTTGGGGGTCATGCTGGGAATTATAGTGTGTCCATCCATGGTGGCTAAAAGGTTTTGGGAACAGGTATAGTGAATGTCCAGTTCAACTAAAATGGTGGTTCAAAGACTCCTTTTTCCGGCACTTTTTAATCTGTGGGTCATGTAGATTTAAGGGTAATGCTGTTGTCCAGGACAGGGATAGTCTATGTCCAGTGAAACTAAAATGGTGGTTGAAAGACTCCCTTTTCCGGCACTTGTTAATCTTTGGGTCAGACAGGTTTAATGGTCATGCTGCGGTACAGGACAGATATTGTCAATGTCCAGTGAAACTAAAATGGTGGTTGAAAGACTCCTTTTTCCGGCACTTTTTAATCTGTGGGTCAGACAGGTTTGGGGCTCATGCTGTGGCCCAGGACAGGGATAGTCTATGTCCAGTGAAACTAAGATGATGGTTGAAAAACTCCTTTTCCGGCACTTTTAAATGTGGGGGTCATGCAGGTTGGGGCTCATGCTGTGGCCCAGGACATGGGATACAATTAAATGTAAGCCTTTTCCGATTTTAAAGATGTTTTGTTGCCAAATAAAAATCTGCCAATTAATGGAAAAACTTTTTTAATCTGTGGGTCATGCAGGTTTGGGGCTCATGCTGTGGCCCAGGACAAGGATAGTCTATTTCCAGAGAAACTAAAATGGTGGTTGAAAGACTCCTTTTTCCGGCACTTTTTAATCTGTGGGTCAGACAGGTTTAAGGGTAATATTTGTGGTACAGGACAGATATAGTCAATGTCCAGTGAACTAAAATGGGTGGTTGAAAGACTCCTTTTTCCGGCACTTTTTAATCTGTGGTCATGCAGGTTTGGGGCTCATGTTGTGGCCCAGGACAGGGATAGTCTATGTCCAGTGAAACTAAAATGTGGTTGAAAGACTCCTTTTTTCCAGCACTTTTTAAATCTGGGGGTCATGCAGGTTTGGGGCTCATGCTGTGGCCCAGGACAGGGATAGCATGTCCAGTTCAACTAAAATGGTGGTTGAAAGACTCCTTTTTCCGGCACTTTTTAATTTGGGGGTCATGCAGGTTCGGGGCTTATGCTGTGGCCCAGGACATGGATAATCAATGTCCAGTTCAAGTAAAATGATGGTTCAAATAATACTGCCTTCTTGCACTTTTTAATCTGTGGGTCATGCAGGTTTAAGGGCCATGCTGTGGTACAAGACAGGGATAGTGAATGGTCCGTGACTTTTTTTCTGTGGCTTTTATAACCTAAGTGTGTTGCCTAAGATGTAGCACGTATCCATTTGCCTGTTGTGGATGTTACTTCCAGCTTCTCCAGCCCTGTTTGGGTGTAAGAATGAAGGTGTTGTTCCTCTCCCATAGACTTTAATGGTCATCGGCGATAATCTATTATCGACTATCGGAAATCGTCTTGATAATTGACGATGTCGACTATCGACCCGATGACGATAGTCGACGTAATCGCTCATCACTACTCACCAACGCTTGCAGAGCAGGGCAGCATTCAGAACACAGAGACCGCCTTAAGACCATGGTCCATGACTACTTGCAGCTCAACATCGATGTTTTTGGACTTAGCCTAGACCTATTCAACTTCTGGGTGTCCAAACTGGATGAGTGGCCTAAGCTTGCTCAACACGCCATAGAAGTTTTATCCTTCCCAACAGCCAGCGTTATCTCGGAATGCATATTCAGCACAGTTGATGCGGTGATAACTGACAAACGTATCGGTCTTTCCCCTGACAATGTGCATCGTTTGACATTTATCAAAATGAATCAAGCGTGGATCTCTGACCCTTTTGTTGTCCCGGTTGCCGATGTCACTGACCAGTAAACTGTATCACGTCTTCTTGACAATGTGAAATACACATTTAAACTACATAACATCTCATGTCTGTAGTTCCTGTGCCTGCTGTCTCTACAAATTGTATTCTATTGCTGCCAACAGCTAGATTTACAAGTCTTACAGCAGAATTTATTTTGAAATATGCACCTGTTTGAACTTGGTGTGCATTGCATACACCTCTTACTCTTCCTCCTTGTAGCCGTCCATATCTTTATTTTTTAAATGCCTCCACCTGTACTACCACCAAATGTACTAAGTCCTGTTATCCTCAACCTTGCTTTTTCCCATTGCCATGTTCTCGCTGCCACCAATTTTACTGCCACCTAATCTTGTTGAACCAGAATCTTGCTGTTCCCCATTGCCTAATCTTGTCGAACCGGAACCTCCATGTTCCTCACTGCCATGTTCTCACTGCCACCAATGGTACTGCTGTCTCATCTAGTCCAGCCTGCACAGACATAAGTTCAAGTTCTTGGGTCCTGGTGCAAAAAGTGAAATGGGGGCCCTGTTACCAGAGCTGCCATCAGTCATCTATTAAAAATCCCAGAACCACACAGGGGGACAAAGTGAAAGACCTGCAGAGAGCTGGAATCAACGTAACAAAGGCTACCATCAGTAACACACTACGCCAACAGGGACTCAGATCCTGCAGTGCCAGACATGTCCCTCTGCTTAAGCCAGTACATGTCCGGGCCCGTCTGAAGTTTGCTAGAAAGTATTTGGATGATCCAGAAGAGTATTGGCAGAATGTTATATGGTCAGATGAAACCAAAGTAGAACTGTTTGGTAGAAACACAACTCGTCGTGTTTGGAGGAGAGAGAATGCTGAGTTGCATCCAAAGAATACCATACCTACTGCATCGGGGTTGCAACATCATGCTCTGGGGCTGTGTCTCTGCAAAGGGATCAGGACGACTGATCTGTGTACATGAAAGAATAAATGGGGTCATGTATCATGAGATTTGGAGTGCAAACCTCCTTCCATCTGCAAGGGCATTGAAGATGAACCGTGGCTGGGCCTTTCAGCATGACAATGATCCCAAGCACACCGTCAGGGCGATGAAGGAGTGGCTTCATAAGAAGCATTTCAAGGTCCTGCAGTGGCCTAGTCAGTCTCCAGATCTCAACCCCATAGAAAACCTTTGAAGGGAGTTGAAAGTCCGTGTTGCCCAGCGACAGCCTCAAAACATCACTGCTCTAGAGGAGATCGGCATGTAGGACTGGACTAACATACCAGCAACAGTGTGTGCCAACCTTGTGAAGACTTACAGAAAACGTTTGACCTATGTTATTGACAAGAAAGGATATATAGCAAAGTATTGAGATGAAGTTTTATTATTGACCAAATACTTATTTATCACCATAATTTGCAAATACATTCTTTCCAAATCAGACAACGTGATTTTCGGGATTTGTATTCTCATTTTGTCTCTCATAGTTAAGGTCTAGCTATGATGTCAATTACAGGTCTCTCTCATCTTTTTAAGTGGGAGAATCTGCACAATTGGTGGCTGGCTAAATACTTTTTTTTCCCCACTGTATATGTTGATCACAATAACAAAATGGTATATTTTAGCATTAGGTGGACTTAAAATCTGGCAAAATTACACTTTTTGGCAATGAGTAAGATTTAGCAACAGAGAGAACTCCTGGAACATGTCTGTATGACAATAACACGCAATATATTTGAAAGGTATTTCACCCGCAAAACTGCCAGTGTAATTTTCACCAACCAACTACTATTTAAAATATATTTCTTTGTATAGGAAATTTGGAGACGGTGTTTTATACAGTTACTGAACACCCAAAACTGCAAATATTTATTTTTCTTCAATCAGAATAATTTATAGTAAACAACCACAATTTCAAATATATTTCTTTCTATGGGAGATTCGGTAACGGTCTGTTATGCAAGAACTCTACCCCAAATAGTGGAAAAATGAAATTTTCTTCAATCCGAATAATTTGCAGCAAGAAAACAGTATTTGAAATAACTGTCTTTCTATGGGAAGTTTGGTAACACTCTGTTATGCAAAAACCGTACCCCCAAAAGTGGAAAAATGAACTTCTAAACACTCAATAAAAGTTTCACCAAGCAACCACTATTTGGAATAGATTTCTTTCTATAGGAGATTTGCTAACAGTGTATTATGCAATAGCTGTACCCACAAAACAGCACACATGACCTTTTGGGCCCTCAATAAAATTTGCACCAAGTAACCACTATTTGAAATAAATTTCTTGTTATAGGAGAGTTGCTAATGGTGTATTATGCAATAGCTGTACCCCAAACCAGCAAAAATTACCTTTTTGACACTCAATAAAATTTTCAAGACGCAATTAGTATTTGAAATAAAATTTCTTTCGATAGGACATTTACTAACAGTGTCTTCTATAGTAGCTGAAAAAACTTTGAGACTCTCGGTTTACATATTTTGATCAAAAGATGTTTAAGCTGCCCATGACTTTCAACGTGATCTCAAAATCGGGCAGTCCTATCCTATCTTTACCTCTCAATCGAGCCAATCAGGCCTCTCGCTGGGTCAACCGACCTCCATTATTCAGAGAGAAAAAATAAAAAAAAAATAAATAAATAAAAAACACCCAACCTGCAAGCTGCCCTTCTTATGACAGCCTGTGAGAGTGGGCGGGGACAGAAACCCAAAATGGAAGCACCCCTTCCTTCCCATATAGGTTAAAATCAATGTACACCAAGTATAACGTATGTTTCTGCACACAATAACATTTCTGAAAAAACGTATGCAAACCTGGGTGCCACTGGCAGGGCTGCGGCACACATGTAATTATACATGTACGCACACAGACCGACGCTGGCCCGATTTTGAGATCACGTTGAAAGTCGTGGGCAGCTTAAACATCTTTTGATCAAAATATGTAAACCGAGAGTCTCAAAGTTTTTTTCATGTATGATAGATAGCATAAATGCTTCTTTAGGGATTTCCACGTAGTGTATTGTCCTTTTTGCAGAAATGTGCCGCTAGCGGCGGTCTGTGTGCGTACATGTATAATTACATGTGTGCCGCAGCCCTGCCAGTGGCACCCAGGTTTGCATACGTTTTTTCAGAAATGTTTTTGTGTGCAGAAACACGTTATACTTGGTGTACATTGATTTTAACCTATATGGGAAGGAAGGGGTGCTTCCATTTTGGGTTTCTGTCCCCGCCCACTCTCACAGGCTGTCATAAGAAGGGCAGCTTGCAGGTTGGGCGTTTTTTGTTTTTTATTTTTTCTCTCTGAATAATGGAGGTCGGTTGACCCAGCGAGAGGCCTGATTGGCTCGATTGAGAGGTAAAGATAGGATAGGACTGCCCGATTTTGAGATCACGTTGAAAGTCGTGGGCAGCTTAAACATCTTTTGATCAAAATATGTAAACCGAGAGTCTCAAAGTTTTTTCATGTATGATAGATAGCATAAATGCTTCTTTAGGGATTTCCACGTAGTGTATTGCCCTTTTTGCAGAAATGTGCCGCTGGCGGCGGTCTGTGTGCGTACATGTATAATTACATGTGTGCCGCAGCCCTGCCAGTGGCACCCAGGTTTGCATACGTTTTTTCAGAAATGTTTTTGTGTGCAGAAACATACGTTATACTTGGTGTACATTGATTTTAACCTATATGGGAAGGAAGGGGTGCTTCCATTTTGGGTTTCTGTCCCCGCCCACTCTCACAGGCTGTCATAAGAAGGGCAGCTTGCAGGTTGGGTGTTTTTTATTTTTTCTCTCTGAATAATGGAGGTCGGTTGACCCAGCGAGAGGCCTGATTGGCTCGATTGAGAGGTAAAGATAGGATAGGACTGCCCGATTTTGAGATCATGTTGAAAGTCGTGGGCAGCTTAAACATCTTTTGATCAAAATATGTAAACCGAGAGTCTCAAAGTTTTTTCTTCTATAGTAGCTGGACCCCAAAAACAGCAAAAATGACCTTTTGGACACTCAATAAAATTTGCAGCAAGCAATCAGTATTTTAAATAGATTTCTTTATATCGGAGATTTGCTAACGGTGTCTTATGCACTAGCTATACCCCCAAAACGGGAAAAATGAACTTTTGGGCACTGAATCACATGTGCAGCAAGTAACCAGTATTTGAAAGCGATTTCTTTGTATAGCAGGTTTGCTAATAGTGTCTTCTGCAATAGCTGGACCCCCAAAACAGCAGAAATGAACTCAGAATAAAGATAGGAAAGATGCAGCCAGCAATACAAAAATCCCTAACTATTGCTGTCTATGATACCCTAAGATTGCTGCTCCCATCCTTAACTAATCAAACAAGTAGCTTTTCCTGTCTAAAATCGCCTAGAAATAGTGAGCCTGCATGCATGCAAGCAAGCAGACCAACAAAGAGCAGTACGTTCAGAACAGAGAGTGAACTGCAAATTGCGTTCACAAGGAAATACATTGACATACATATACCAGGGCCATGTGATTTTAGCAGCCAATGAGATTCCCTACACCCTCAGTGATGACGTTTTTGACACTCCTCTGTGCTGTGCACTGATTGGATGGCCGCCAAAAGTGCAGGAAGCAGCTAAAAGTGAAATTAAAAATAGCGCATTGAGCACGTGTTGAATGCGAAGTTTTCTTAAACAAACCATAAAAAGCTTGGTTCGGCTCGAGTTCTAAAAAAACGAGAAGTTCAACTCGAACTTAACGTTTCTCAGACCGTTCGATCAACACTAGTCATTTCATGTCCCTAAAAATTGGAACAAAATTGATCAAAAAAGTCACATATATTCTAAACTGCTACTAATAAAAAGTAAACTTCAGCCAGCAAAAAATGACTCTTCAGTCAAGTCCGTAGGTGTTAGTTCAAAAAAGTTATTGGTGGCAGAAAATGACGGCGCAGAAAAAAATGTAAAAATGGAAAATGTACCAAAACATAATGAAAACCATACATGTTTGGTATTGCAGTATCAAAATGCAGAGAACACATCATTTATACTGCAGACTGAACAGCGTAAAAAAAAAACCCCGCAAACATGTCACAACCACGTTTTTTTCACATTTTGCCCCACTTAGAATTTTTTTGCGGTTTCCCAGTATATTCTATGGGACAGTGAATGACACCATTAGAAAGTAAATCTTGTCCCAAAAAATAAAAGCCTCATATGTCTATACAGATGGAACAATAAAAAAGTTATGGCTCTGGAAAGGCGAGGAGGAAAAAGCAACATGTGAACCAAAGAAAGCGCTAGGTCCTTAAGGGGTTAAATAACAACATATTTATTAGGATTGACGTTGAATACAGTGGTTTTAGTGAAAGTGCACACAAGTAAGGAGCGGCAAATGTTTAAGCTTAATATACTTGTAGCATCATCAGTGTCCTTGCACCTGACTAAAATATTGTGCCACCTAGGACCTGGAACTGATTTCTGCCATAATTTATTCCACTTTCTGCCAAAATTTTAGTGAATGTGTCAGACTTTGCAAGGCCGCACCCTTTTTCAAAGCTTCACCTATTCTTCAAAAAAGAGGCAAACAGCGTAAAATAGCTTAAAAGTCACAAGCAGCTTGTATAAAAATGTGCAGCTGGTATGCATCACTTTAGAACTATCCCCCTGTAAAGCAAGACAGGCTGTATTAAATGCACCAAATTAATCACAATGGCTTATGCTGCTTGATAATTTTGGTACATCTTTAAATGCATCTAGATTTTTTAGACCAATTATTAGTTGTTGTACCTTCTAGGCCAGAATTTGTGTTGTCTACAGCACCTAATAAATGTGTCTGTGACACACTGCGACATGTTCATCAAAAATGTGCCACTTACTGTTGCAACCACAATAATAAATGAGGGCCTCTGTGTTTTTTGCAGCATTTTTCCCAGCGTACTTTGCATTTGTTTGTTTTTTTAACCAAAACATTCTAGCCAGATGTTTACTGTAGGTCATCAGGGAATTCTGAAATACACAAAATCTGCTCATTCCTGATGCAAATACTGAAATTCGAAATGTTGGAACAGTATTACTGCAACAGCCATCCACATTAGCATTTCCCTATCTATCTATCTATGTATCTATCTATCTATCTATCTATCTATCTATCTATCTATCTATCTATCTATCTATCTAGTTTTTCTATCTATCAATATATGGATCCCTGTCTATCTATCCATCTATCTATTTATCTATTCGTCTATCTAACAACTGTCTATTTGCAAGCGTAGCATTGTTGACTTTAAACCAGGTCTCTTGTTTGACTTACTTGTTATCATATCAGGATGAGCAATATATAATCTGTATAGAGTGGAAGCTCAATCTACTCTGTTGCAATCATTTACAAATACATTGATGAAAATGCATTTACTATTTAAAGAAAATAAAGAGATTTGATGTTTTGTACAAACTGTATAAATACATTTACCGCTACATCTGTACTTGTACAGACATTTGCAGTCTATTAATTCTTTCTGCATGTTGATTGCAGGTTACCCTGACACATACGGCGACATCTATGAACGCAGGCGCATCGAAGTGGATAGTCGAGTCTCATTTTCAGTGTATAATGCGCCTGATGTATGAAAGTGTTTTTTGTGCGTTGATAAATAGTGTGTAAAGTTCGACGTGTCTCACCTATGTGTTAGGCGCATTACGGAACTTAGGCACATAAGAAATGCGCCTAACATGTATTACGGTAATAGACAGGCTGGAAAAAAGAGAAGTCATTAGAATAGCATGTCAGTGAATAGAAACTATGGGACTGATCCTGCTTGGAGGACCACAGGTCCCAGCAATACCTGTGCTGTGCTGGCTCTTGCTGTATGTAGAATAAAGGGTGAGAGCAGCAAAAATACATTTCTAATTTAATGTAGTAAAAATTTAAAATATAAAAATCTGAACAACATAATCAATGGGTTTTTTAATGTAAAATTTGTTTTAGATACTATTAATTTTAAAAACATTTTGGAGATATTTATATATTTTTGGGATATTATATATTTTTATATTATATTATATTATATTTTATATTAATTTAAATTATCATATTTTTTATTAAATTTAATTAATTACAGTTTAAACAGTTTGCTAATTATAATAAATTACTTTTTATTAATGCACTGGTGTAAGTTGAGATACATCGGACATTTTTGCCCCTTATAGCAAATCTAGCTCCACTTCAACTCCTCAGGCTCAGGCAGACCACATTGAGATAGGTCTGCCTGTCGGAGCAGTAATGCGCCTAGTTTTGCCGCACCACATTCATATATGTGTCCAATATTACGAGTGTGGTGCGACACACCTCCATAACGCCCCCAGAACGCCCCCTTGTGTTAGGCGCATTAAAAAGTGTTGCGTCTTACGAACAAATGGGCCTAATACATATGTTAGGCGCATTAGACATGGTAGCCGGCTCAGGTGCATTGTACACCAGAAAAAGAGTGAAAAACCATTTCATGCATGTTGCCCATAATTTATCAATTGTACCTTGCTAGATGGATAAATAAAACCTTTAATCTGGCGGCATTTCTGTGATTTTGTATATTTGGTGCTTAATTATGAGGCATGTAAAATACATCAAAATGTGTACACGTGTACTACAAAATTGAATGATTAGAATTACGCATTTAACCCTATAGGAGTTTTATTTTATTTATGACTATGATGAAGCCTAGGAGACAACCAATACTGAAATCATCTTTGCAGTGAACCATACGCATATGCAGCAGATTACCTATGTATGGGTGCCCAGATCACAGCAGATGTGATTAAACAGGCAAATTGTTTTACTAGTAAAGCAATAGGTATAAATGCCAATTCTAACTATTAGAAAATACCTCTAGGCAAGGAGTGAATGCTACATTGTATGGAAGTAATATTCTTTTTCATAATGATGTGACTTTGCATGTGGTGACTAGACGAGAAGTCATTGATAAACAAAATAGCTGCTTATTAAGGTCACAAGAGTTAAGAACATAAAGCAGCAGTGGCTGTCACTGAAGTCAAGTGTAACGTTCCCAGTCCTCTTCTTCCAAGCAGTTACAGTAAAACACCTTAACGTAGCTCACAGAATTGGAGAGGGAGGGACCACCTTCAGAGTACAGCTGGAATTGTAAGCTGTCTGCCTCTGCTGTTAGAAGTATGTGGAGAAATTACCTATCATTCCCTGTAGAGACATCTAGTAACCATCCCAGTCCTGCTTTTTAGTTTGGTGATAATATGCTCCTATCAGTTTTAATAGGCCCACGCTGGATTCAGAAGGTATTATGGATTGTACAGCAAGCATATTGTCATTAAATTAAATTTTCAGAACATTCCCCAGCTCATCACAAATACCACAGAGAGTAATCATAATCGGTTCTGAACACATGTGTAATTGCCTTCAGCTGGCGTTTTTTACAGTTGACATTGTTCAGCAGTGATAAGGTGATTGGTGATTTGAATACACAGCTTGTTTCATAGCTGCCGTAATTGAAATATGGTATGTGTGAATGGAAGATTACATTAAGACTTAGGATAATCACCTGACATGAGAGTAATTGAGTCTACAATCTGCCACTGAGTCTCTCAGGGAGGGCTGAAATGAAAAGAAGACATTAGTAGATTATACCACTGCTGGCTCTGCTCTGTGCTAGAGTGCCAGGTTGGCATTCCAGTACTGCAGGCAATGCGTGGATGCCGTCTAGGGCACCATAAATGAAAAGAAAAGAGAGAAAAAAAACAGTTGATAAGAAAAGTTTAACTTAACCCTGGGGACAATAGGTCTGTGAGACTGCTTTAATACTTATACTAATTTTATCATATTAGGCAGATTTTCCAATGTTGCAATGAATGGAAGACGGTTGAAATGTCTGCATCCTAGGATAAAACAGATTATTATTTTATTCATTTCAATAATATTTTGCCTCCTAAATGTGTGCATTCAATATTTTTCAAATGTTTCCATGGACAATACGTTTTTTGAAAATTAAATGACATTGCAAACATTTGCAATTGCAAGGGCTTATATTAGAGCATTGCATTTAGGTGCAAAATGTGAACTCTATAGTCACTTTCAAATTTGCACTTAAATGCAGTGTTGGTAAATGAGCCCATCTGTTTGCAATGAAGATGAAGAAAGCAACTTGGAATGTTTAAAAATTATGCCAATCTACAATGTAATTCAATGATATAGATTGCAGGGATATTGCCCCACAATCAAGCAGAGATTCTTGCTATGATGCTGATTTTTTTTAAGCATCTTTGCTGTGGTAGATCTAAAAAGCCTCATTATCTACAGCGTTTTGGTAATATTACATTCTCTGCCTGATAAGGTTGACACCATACAAAGTGAGGAGGAAACATCTACAAGCAGTGTAGTTTAATATTATACCAAGTTAAAAGAAAACCCAAAAAATGTAATAGTAAAATGGTTGGATTTTATCTGCTGCCTAAATTACAGTGGTTTTAAAACTCCACTCAGGATTTGGAGCTAGTTTATTAAATTAAGAAGGAATTGCTTACAAAGAAATTCATTAATATATTAATATTTTTTATCATAAGACCCACCAGGCGACAAGAAACATTAACATTTATGTAAAAGGAAAGAAATTAAAAATTGCTCTACTTTCTCTTTATAGCAGCCTATATACACACGTTGTCAAACTACCTTATACTCTCTATCACTGTCATTAACATTGACTCTCAGGCATGTTAAAACATCAGCGTTTTTTTTTTTCGGTACATACTTTTTCTCTGGCTTTCTTCAGTTCTTAGATATTTTAGGTATTTTTTAAATTATGGGTACATTGCACATTTGGTGGCATTTTTCCTTTGTGATTCATAGATTACATGTCTCAATAACTCCTCTTTCAATTAAATAATTGGTACTGAGAGCAATGCACAAAGAAGAAATGCACAGAAGCATCCCTTAAAAAAAAAAAATAAATCACCAGAAACTGAAAAAAATGCCACTAATAAAACATGCTGTATTTTGAAAAACAAGAATCATGGAACAAAAAAAAAAACACTGACATTGAGAAAAACACCAAAAAAATGCACTGATTGTAGTGAGTCACATAAGTCCTTACTGACCTGCATAAAACATCTGACTGCAGTATTCCTTCAAGAAAAAATGAAAAACCAGGAAGGTCAAAAAAATATGACTTTTCTTTGTAAAATGGTGTATGTAAAACCACCCTCAAGGATCCTTCACACGCACAAATTTTAAAGCATTTTTGTAAAAATACATTTCTCATGTCAGACTTTAAAGGTGGTGTTTTTTATTCCATAGCATTTAAAACATGTTTTCATCTAGCGTATTTCAGATCCTATAGAGAAGCTGTTGGCAAAAACCCCAGTGAAAACTTCATATCCAGAGCATACTGCTTTTTGGAAAAAAAAACACCTATGAACCAAAAAGCCTTAAAAACGCTACAAACCAAAATGGTTTGTATGTAGCATAATGCATCTTTTACTCTAGATTTTAATGTAACATTTGGCCACAGCATTTTGGACAAATGAGCAAAATCACCATAAAAAATGCAATAACAAAAGCATGACATTGTTATGTCAAACGCTGCATGTTAAAACTACTAATAACATCTGGGGACAAGAAGGCATAAAGCAAAATGCTGTGTAAAATGCAGCCAAAGACCCTTCAAGCTGACATGAGTGATACCAGCCTAAGGAATCCTTCAAACACAATTTTTTGTAAGTAAAAAATGAGATTAATTTCAAGTATATATATATCTATATATTTTAAGTATATATATCTATATATTTTTATAAACTTTGCATTTTTAACAGTGACTGAAAAACATTTAGTATTATACCCAAACCATGCTGCTTTTTGAAAAAAAAAAAAAAACACTATCCAAAAAAATTCATACAATGCTATGAACCAATGTACTTTTTATGTAGTGCATTTTTCATTACACTATATGCTTTAAGATGCTTTAGCATCTGCCACAAAAGAAGCTGTAAAATGCTGTATGTGATCAACCAAAGGCCACCTTAACATACCTCCATAACCTATCCTATTTTTTTGCTTTGATACAAACACCATTTTAAGCATTTAGCAGTTTTTAATGTGTTTTTTGTATATGTTTTTTATTTTGTTACATTTTTAACATGACGTACAGGAAAAATGTCAGACAAAAATTCTGCATGCTGCATTTAAAAAAAAAAAAAAACACCACTAACCCTGGACAACCCATACCAACCCGCTCTAAAACAAAACATTTTTTGTATGTAGCAAGTTTTATATTGCCCTATAGACTTCTGTTAAATCTGTCCTGATAACAAAAAGCAATAAAGGCACACAAGGAACACCATGAGAAAAAAAAAATTTGACTTTTTTAAAAATATTCTGTGTATGAAACTCATCTCAGGGCTTAGAATAAAATAAAAAAAATAAAATAAATGAAAAAACAATTACAGTAGTTTTTAATTTTTTTAATTTGACTTATACATATCAAGATCATGCTGCTTTCCAAAAAAAAAGCCAATAACCAAAAAACACAAAAAAATACAACAAATGCTATAAACCATGTATGTAGTGCGTTTTATATTTCACAACAGGCTTTGAAGAAACATCTGCCTCAGAAATTTTTTTATGCAAAACAATGTTTAAGAATCTAGCAACCAATAACATCTGGATGCAAGCCTAAGAAAAAAAGCCATAAAAATGCTACACCTGCATTTTGGAAAAATAGCATTGACTGAAAAAGGGTAATAAAGACACCACATAATATACTTGTTTACAGCACATTTGATATTTCACTATCAATTTTACAAAACTTCTGACTTCAGCAATTTTGGGCAAAAGAAGCATTAAAAATGCTGGGGAAAAAATGCAATAAAAACATGGAAAGTTTTTTTCAAAAATGTTGTATCAGAAACCATCTTGAGGCTAGTTTCATACACAGTATTTTAAAAAATGCGACATGGTGCAGGAACATCATGGTACCTCTCATGGCAGTTTTGTACACATTTTTAAGTGTCCAAAATCCCAACAGCCAGATGTTATTTCAAAATCTATAGTAAAATATAAAATGTATTTATATTTTACTTTAGATTTGTAGCATTTGTATGATATTATGGGTTTTTCACAATTAAAAAGAACCAAAATGTAAATGTAAAAACATCATTGTAAAATCAGTTATATATTAGAATGCAGGCATTACTAAATTGTGGTTTTATGCAGTTTAAAATATCAGAAAAAATACTGTGTGAAAATTGTCTTGCAATTTATGCAGGTGGCACAACTACAGTACATTATGTTCACGGATCTTGGAGCAGTGTAGTTTCTAAGGGGGACTTGTATGAAAACTTTATTTTTTTTTTCCAGAGCACTATATGAAAAAAAAGGGAAATGTTATTGGTTGCTATGGGCAACAAAGAAAGTCTTAGACCTAGACAGTTTTCACACATGAGGCCCTAAGTATGCAGCCATACATCCTCTGTGCTCTTCCAAGTTGGCTCCATCACACTTATGGCGATATGTATAATTGTGGATGCACCATTTTTTTGGCATATTGTGCACCAAAATTGTCGTATCCCTGTTTTATAGATATATGAACCATCATAGTCCAAAATTTATGCCAGGCATGGCCCTTTTGAATGTGCCAAAGATATGCACCAAAGATGTGCTATGCTATGGACCATAGTTATGCTAAGTTCCAAAGATAAGCTATTCTATGAGCCAATGATGTGCTATGTGCCAAAGATATGCTTTGCTTTGAGCCAAAGATGTGCTGTGAGCCAAAGATATGTGCCAAGGATATGCTGTGCTATAAGCCAAAGATATGCTATGCTTTGAAAGACATACCACAAACCAGATTTTTGAACCCACATACCTGTTGTTCATACATACTGTCACATTCTACACTCCTCTATATCTATTTAGAACTGACGTGTCGGTGACAAGTTTCATACATGATGCTCTTAGTGTATACTGTTTTCCACTAGAAGCACTGGAACATGCTACTAATTGTTTTACGTGTGATTCGTAAGTAACTTGAGAGACAAATCTTCTAAACGCTTCTATATAAAATCAGAGGCTTATGGAAGTACAATAGATTGAGTTCATACAGCAATATGGCAAGCCTATAATGGCGCCATACAAAATGTAATCAAACACAGTATTATGTCCACTTCCTACTTTCAACATCATTTTTGCAAAAAGGAACACAAACACAAGGCCATACTCACATCTCAATGGGTATTGAACCATTCCCAGTAAGTAAGTAAGGGTATGTCCACACGTCTTAAAAAGCGTGCCGCAATTACGGTAATTTATAGCTCTCTCTCGCCACTGACAAAACGCATCATTGGGGCCGGGAATTGGCCTGTGCCCCCGTGATTTGGAATTGCGCGTGGTTCCAAAACACCCAGCTTATTGCGCCGCTTACTATACCCGCCGCAATAAGTTGTGTGAACAACCCTAAGAAGCAACAAGCCCCAATGCTACCTGGGAGAAACTTTCACAGGTGCAGCTCAAAAATGAACAACTGCACTTTTTTTGTTGGGCACTCTCCCCCTAGTAGATGGGTGTGTGAGCACTTGCTCATTATTGAGCTGTCCTTGTAAAAGTTTCTCCCAGGTAGCATTGGGGCTTGTTGTCTCTTACTGGGAATGGTTCAATGTATACCCACTGAGCTGTGAGTATGGACTTGTGTTTTTGGAATGTCCCTGTTTTTGGAAGTCACGTATTATGTGCTGGTTTGGTGGGTATCTAAGGTGTTTGATACTCTATCTGCACACATATCCCTTGTTCTTGACATTGGTAAAAGGGATGATTTATCAGAGTTGCAGAAAGGCATGATTATTGGCTTTAGTCCCAATGGTGATGGTATTTCTGAAACTGCAGTTTGTTATCTGTTCATATGCTGCTGTGATAAAAGTGTACATTGAGTGGACAAATTGCACCATTATGAATAAGTGGTATGGGAACTGAGAAGTACCACGTGCCATTATGTAAGAAATGAATGTTGACTATGAAGGTGCACAATGGCGGAACGAAATGCTACAGTGGAGCAGCTTACTCTCAAAATGAACCAGGAGGCTACCAAATGTGTGTCTAAAATAACAGTTCAGTGAACCTTAATATGTATGTGGCTCCACAGCAGACTGATGATCATGGTACCTCTGCTAACGAAGTTACATCGGCAGCAAAGGCTTCAATTTTCAAGAAAATCTCAGTATTGGAACTCCGCTAATCATCAAAGAGTTACCTTCTCCGTTGAGTCATGTTTTCTGTTTCATGGAATGGATGGATGTTGGCATGTCAGGTGAGAAAGATTAGATAACAAACAACCTGCAATCATCGCTGTAAAAATGCAAGCTGGTGGTGACAGCATTATGTTCTAGGGAATGTTTTCATGTCATTCTCTACACCCCCTCATCCATATGGAAGGCACTCTCAACTGATTTGGGTAAGAATACTTCCTTGCAGATCACATACATCCAAACATACCGATTATCTTCCCTGCAGTTAATGGGATCTTCCAGCAAGACAATGTGACATGTCACAAAACTAGAAAACTCTGATATCGCTTGGAAGCATGATCTAGACTTGCAAGTACTACATTGACCCACTAATTGTGACTCTACTGTGTAATATGACATGGTACTTAGGCCTTTTCCAGATTTTTGTGGTCTTTATTATGGACACAATATCTGGACTCTGAATATTTCTACTGAACCAATCCTTGATTATCACATAACTCTAATTGTACTTCCATTAGGTGCAATTCATGCATAAATTACCACTCAATGTCAAAATTAATAATGAAACAGTATACTTAACCCCTTAAGCCGAACGTCTGAAAAGTAGTTAATGACCAGAACATTTTTTTTAGTTTTTGCATCCTTGCGTTTCAATGTGTGTAAAATTTTTAATTTTTTCAATGAGCAGTTGTATGAGGGCCTCGTTTTAATTTGAGACAAGTTGTACTTTATGGGGTAATAGTTTAAGCTTTCACTTTATAATAATAATAATAATAATAAATAATATAATCTTATTTTCTATAGCGCAAACATAATTCCGCCAGCACTTACAAATTCAAGGGTAAACATACAGACATTACACATTAAAAGTACTTAAATGAGGACACAAGGTGTGAGGGCCCTGCTCGAGAGAGCTTACAATCTATTAGGGTGTATGGGTGAAACATACAGTAAGAAGTGCCCAAGTTTACATTGGTTCCGGCCATGTTTCATTAAATAGAGGGTGGGTTTACATGAAAAAATGGGATGAACCTGCCACAGGGATGTACATCATATACAGATAAGAGCCTTGTGAGTGCCCAAGGTGCAGCGAGTGACAGATGTGTGTGAAAGCAGTTGGGTCTGGTGGGCCAGACCGAGGCAAAGAAGATGTAATTTCAGGGCCCTCTTAAACTGTGTGGGTTTTGAATGTGCCCTGTTCGCCCGCGGTAGCATATTCCAGAGAATTGGTTTGGCGCAACGTGGTTGAAATCTTGTAGGGCGGGCAATGGGGAGGTTCGGATGAGTGAGGAATGTAATCTGATATCATCAGGCGAGCGGAGAGCACAGGTTAGGGCGGTAGACAGAGACTAGGGAGGAGATGTAGGGAGGAGCAGCGATTGTCTGTGGATGCACTTTTATGGGTGAGAGTGCTGAGTTTTACTGTATACTGTACTGGATGGGCAAACAGTGCAGTGAATGGACACAGGTGGTTAGAGGCTTCAGTATAGACGGCTGGAGAGGAAAGGACAAGACTCGCCTGCTGCATTCTGGACAGATTGGAAGAGGGGTGAGTTTGCAGAGAGGGAGGCCAATAAGCAAGGGAGTTGCAGTAGCCAACGACGGAGGAAAGAATAAGAGCAGTAATGAGAGGTTGAGTGTTTTCACAGTGAGACAGGAAATGGACGGATTTTGGAGATATTTCTTGAGGTTGCAGGTGACAGTGAGCGGGCAGGAAGATTGGATTTATGGGGGGGAAAAGGTCAGATCAGAATCAATATAACCCCTAGACAGCGGGACTGCGGCCTCGGAGAACTGGTGGTACCACATACAGAATACAGAAATTAGCAGGGGGGGGGGGGGGGGGGGTTGGTTAGGAGATGCGGAAGGAAGGAAAGACAAGAACGTTCAGTGCTTAGTGAGGTTTAGTTTCTGATGGAGGAGAGGCACATGATGTCAGAGGACAGCGGCCAGGACAGTCACTGTTGTTTTGTAGCAAGGCTGGAGTGAGTCACGGAGGAGGTGTTAATAATTGGGTGTCATCCGCCATAGTAGAGATGTTATGGAAGCCAAATCTACTGATGGTTTTCCAATGGGGGCTGTTGCTACAATGAAAAGAGGAGGAGGACCTAGAACTGATCCCTAGAGGAACTCCAACAGCAAGAGGAAGAGGAGAGGAGGTCGTCGAACCAGAAAATAGACACTGAAGGAGCGGGTCAGTAGAGGTTAGATGAGTAACCAAGGAGAAGAGCGGGTGTCATGGAGGCCAATGGTGCTGAGCATGACTGAGGAGGAAGTTGGTGAATCTACAGTTGTCAAATACTGCAGAGAGATCCAAGAGAAGCAACAATGGAGTAGTTACCTGAGATTGTGCTTTTAGGAGGTCTTTTAGATTTTAACTAAGGCAGTTTTCCGTGGAGTGTAGGGTGGCGGAAACCTGGATTAAAGCGGGTCCAAAAAGTGTCTGTTGTTAGCAGAAGAGATAGCGGATTTTAGGCGAGAGTAGACAGCGTTCCAGGAGGTTTAGAGATGAAAGGCAGGTTAGAGACTGCGGTAGTTATCCAGCCACAGGCACGGGTCAGAGAGGGGCTTTATTAGTAAAGGGGTTATGAGGCGTGTTTGAAGGGAAGATGGAATGATTCCCAGTGGATGAGGAGAGAGAGAGTTTACAGATAGCAGTAAGGTGAGAGAGGAACAGTGGAGAATTGACTGGATGACGGTGGGGATGGAATGGGGTCAGTAGAGCAAGTGGTGGGGGATACGGGCAGACAGGAGAAGCCTTTTTCACTTCTTCCTCTGTATTCGGTCAAGGGTGGCGAGTAGATTAGGGACATGCGGGGAGGGACAGGATGGGTATTATTTGGGGATTGTGATGTGTTGTTTTGCGGATATTTCAATTTGTCCTTTTGAACGTGAGTGGCCAGGTCTTCAGCACAGAGGTCAAGTGACCGGGGCCTGAGCTTTAGGCCTTAGGTGGGGAGTGGAAGGTGTAAAGAGGCGTTTTGGGTGTTTGTTGTGTGGAGATGAGGAAGGTGAAATATTTTTTGTTTGGCGCAGTGGGAAGGGCAGTGTGATAAGTCCTGAGCTTGAATTTGTAGTGTGGGAGAAAGTCTGCAGGTTAGCTTTTGACTTTCTCCACAGCCGCTCAGGCAGCACACCTGGAACATCGCTGCGAGAAAAACAGTGTCTGAGGTGTTTTGGTGTGCCAACGGTGGGGCGTCTGAATCTGGTTTGCGGTGTGTGACGTTAGGTGCCAACGTCCAGTTGTGGTTGTGAGAGTTTCAGTGTAACGTTTTGGACAGCTGGTCAGGACAGGAGAGGGGGAGGATTGGGGCAGTGAGGAACAGTATGGTGTCTGTGAGTTCCTGAGTTATTATTTGAGCGGATTTTTCTGATTGGATGACGGCAGGTTTGTCCAGAGAAGGCTGAGAATTTGTGATAATGAAGGAGATATGTTGTGGTCAAGAAGAGCATAAGGGAATTAGTGAAGTTAGAAATTGAGAAAGATTTGACAGAGACCAGATCCAGAGGTTCCATTCCTTGTGGGGTTTGGGGAGTCAGTAAAATGGCGAGAGGCCATGAGAGGAGGTTTAATGAAGAAACTGTGAGGCAGAGGAAGGACATGGGGGGTATCAAATGGGGGCATTGTTTGAAATCACCCATGATGAGATGTGGGACCATTTCAGGAAGAGAGGAAGTGGGGGAGCCAGGCGTGCAAAATGATCCAGAAACTGGCGGGGAGAGCCGGCGGGGTCTGTAGGCCCACTGTGACTCTGATGAAAATGGAGCTCTGGGAGTCTGAGGGTGTGGACCCTTCAAAGGAGGGGAATGTGAGGGAGGGTTGCAGGGGGGAATGACCTGGTAATGTGCAGTGTGGAGAAAGGAGTATGCCAACTCCTCACCCCTGGCCCTGTTCTCAGGTCTGGGGGTGTGGGTGAAGTGCAGCCCACCATAGGTGAGAGCGGCAAGGAAAGCGGGTGTCAGATTGCTGGAGCCATGTTTTTCTGTGGAGGGCCAGCAGGTTGAGGGATCAGTGGAGAGGAAACAAGGTCATGAAAAGCAGTGTGTTTGTTTTTGCAGACGGAATTCCGGCGTTCCATAGAGCACACTTCACACAAAGGGGCATAAAAAGACGTTACAGCGAATGGACAAGCAGGTTAGCAGGGTTTTTTATGGGAGGCTGAGGAGGCGATGGTGGGATGAGCAGTAAAGGAAGGTCGCCCGGGGGTTGGGAAGAGATGTCCCCTGCAGCGAGAGAAGCAGGAGAATGAAAAGAGGACAGAAGATGGGGTTCACACGTGATGAAATATGATCGTGGCGTTTGTGCAGTAATATGTGAGCTGGAGGTTTGGGGGTGGTTTGAAGAGGGAAAATAGCGTGTTGGGGATGTGTACATAGGTGTGGGAAGGATGAGATAACTTGTCTGAGGTGGTAAGATTTTCGGAGGCAGATGGCTGCATGGTAGATAGTAATAGCATGAATGGTTATAAAGGAGTATGCAGAAGAGAGAAGTGCAGGCTACTTACAAAAAAAGGCGAGATTCCCTGACTCCCTTCTGGCTCAATTTAAGGGATAATTCTGAGGATTGCCACTTTCTAAATAGCCCTTAGAAATTTGGCACGTGAAATTTGGCCCCCAGTCCTCGGTCCCAGACCACAGCTCTGCAAACTTTATAATCAACTATGATGAGTTCAAAGATGAGCATTTGGGCCACTTCAGCGTCGTAAAACGGGTGGAGCTACAAATAGCTCTGTACTAAGCAGAAACTTCAAGGGGAATATATCGGGGATTGATGGCTACACAAATAAACACAGGATAAATTATGGAAGACAAGATGGGCGAAAATATCTAGACAAAAATTTGACTTTTTAATCTAAGCAGAGGACAGTAGACTATAATGCGGGTGGATGATGGGATTTGCTGTTCCCCAGACAGGACGTATTTTTTTGCAGTATTTTTTTATTTTCTAAAAAAAAATTTTTTTTTGTTTTTTTCTTTTTTTAACACCATTTCTCATTTCACACTTAATTAACTTTGTTAGATAAATTCTTACAGGTTTTTACGGTCTGTGGTGGATACATAATATGTGTAGGTTTTATTTTTTGTAGTGTGTAATTTATGACAATTATTTTTTACTAAATATTTATTTTTATTTTATTTATTTTTTATTCTTTTTTTCTTACACTTTTTCTGTTTGTTTGTTTTTACTTTTTTTTTAATCTCATGAAGGGAGACCTGTTTTACTTTGGTTTTTTTTTTACACTTAGTAATGTATTAGCATATTCATATATGCTAATACTTTCTAATCTGTGTTCACTTTGATACAGGTAGTGATCTGGACAGCCACAGTGTGTCCGGGTCACTGGGCTTGTTACACAGACTGTTCTGGGCACACTTTAGTACCCTGGCTGACTGTGCAGCCGTTCCACGGGCTCTCGTCGGGTCCCGGGGTGTTCCGTTCACCCTGGACCAGAGCAGGGGAAAACCCTTTGATTGCGACTGCGGTAACGCCCACCGCCGCAATCAAAGGGTTAAAGCACCGGGTGCGGAGGTTTGCCCCGCTTCCCGGTGCTCGCAGGAGATGCTCTGGGATCAGGGCTGTGTAGTACAGCCCCGATATCAGCGCAGCTGCAGCACCCGGGCGCCGCAAACTCCAGTGTCTGTAGCGACGCCAAAAGACGTCGCTGCAGGACGAGACGACCCGCACCAGCCTGCCATCAAAATAATAGACTGTGAGTGGTGTTAAGGTGTTAAAATTATTTACTGTTTCTTGGATTTATAATTGGGGCTCAAATTACATCTACTGTATGTTTGGTTATGTTCTTATTGTTATGCCATTCAACCCAAATTTATTCTCAAAATGATATGATATATTCTTATCTTTCAATAATGTAGGGGAACACTAAATGAAAATGTTTTCCAAATTTCATTTGATTCGTTCATCTTTTTTGTTTAAGGAGATACAATTGATTTTATCAAATTTGATGGCTCTATGGTTTCTCAAGTGACCGACCTGTGTATTCATTCTCCTGCTGTTTGTTCTATCTGATAGTGGGTGTGATGTCATATCAAACAGGTCGCAGCTGGCGTGTTGGAGGCTTGTGTGTTTCTGATATTTCAGACATAAAGACAGTAATTACTCTACTGTTTACTTTAGTCAGAAGCTTCTCCGGACCTGCAGAGAAGGTAAATTTTTTACCTCTAGACTAATAATCAGAGAAAGTCTGAATACATGGAAAAAAAAAATGCCCTTTTCAAAAATATGCTAATTGCAGACTGCTTGACCAGGAAGAGGACGAATCAAAAGCAGCAATCTATTTCTTCATGATTCCTATGAAACTTTGAGATGAGACAATCCCTTTAAGAATGCACATGTTCTTATAAAATACTGGTGTCCTTTGCTCATTACTGTAATAAAGTCTATGAAAGACTTTAAGAAACCTGTTATTTCTTTAAATATGTGACACAATATACAAAAACTTTATTTGACTTTGCACATACAAAAGCATATTTTGAAATAAAATAAAACGTGTAAGCATAGGTGGAACACTGGCAAAAGGCAATAACATACCATCTAGTTCCAAATAACAGGGCCACACTAAAAAAACTAGTAAAACATCTAAGGCATTTAGGAATTTTTGAAAATGCTTTAATGCTGAGAAATTATGATAAACTGGATTCTTAGTTCACATATTTGATCAAAAATGTTTAAGCTCACCTCCCAATTGCGTCAAAGGGATCCCAGTACTCACCTGTTACCTCTCTAGGAGCCTGTTCAGACTACAACTCCGCCTACCTCTTTTAAACCAGTGCAGGGTTATTCATTAGCAAGTTCTTTTCACTCCCTGAGATGTTGTAGTCTGAACAGGCTCCTAGAGAGGTAACATTTTAGTGTTAGGAACTCACCTGTACTGGGATCCCCTTGACGCAATTGGGAGGTGAGCTTAAACATTTTTGATCAAATATGTGAACTAAGAATCCCAGGTTTTCATAATTTCTCAGCAGTAATGCATTTTCAAAAAATTCCTATATGCCTTAGATGTTTTACTTAGTTTTTAGTGTGCCAATGATATTTGGAATAGATGTACATCATAGAAACCTGTCCTGGTGTGGATACAGCTGTTAAGGTTGTAGCAAATTGCTGTAAAATGGAACAGGTTCTCAAATTGGTTGTGCTCTGCTGATCCTAGAAAAGTGGGTTAGAAACGTATGGAATTAAAGGAGTTCCCCTGGACTTTTTATTTGCTATAGGGATCACAACTTTATTATACTGAACTTTGCAATTAATACTTATTAATTTACATGTTCTGCTGTGCAGAAAAAGAGCTTTGTTTTCCCTTCTCCCCTAACCCTTGCAAACCATGTCATGTACATTGATCACATGGCCTGAATGAACGTTTTGTCATCACACAGTGGGTGTGCTGAAGCCAGGATCTCTGGCGAAAAATCCCCTGTAGTGTATGTGATCTGAGCAGAGAACAATCTGGCTGCATATAGTGAGGTCATTTTCTTCTACCAGTCTTAGCAGCAGTACTGAATACAGGGGAGAGGGAATTGTTTGTTAGCTCTGCTTCAATTACTATCAGTAATTGAAGCAAAGAACAGCAGAACAAAGCCTGGGGGGTTGTGTATTTGGCAACTGTGTGCTAGGACCATTTACATAGTTACTTATGAGTCACTATGTAAACAGAGATGCTGACAGGAATGTAATCATGACAGCCAGTACTGAGCTGGAGGAGGGAAGGAGGTTATGTACTAATGTGCTATACATACTTGGAGTTATAACTAAGTTTACACAGTGACTTATCACTGCTAGCTGCTAGAGTCTAGGTGCCTTCATTATTATGATCAAAAACCAATTGCTGTGGGGGATGTGATGTCACCTACCTTTTTGAATGCCAGATAGGCTATTCAGTGTACAGGAAAGCTGAATGATGCCACATTCCCTACAGCAATCAGATTTACCGTAATGGCATATCTGTGTACCTGCTGCGGGGGATGTACAACACATACATATAAATATATAAATCAAATGATATATTATTACATGTATTACATATAGAGATGGGCGAATCGATTCTACCGCAGTGGAATTCGTTTAGAATTTCAGGAAAAATTCGGTTCGGAACGAAGTCGAAGTTTGGGGGACTTCGCGTGAACGAAGCGTGCTTTTGATTGATAAAATGGCTGCAAGCACATGGCGTTACATGGGGCAAAGAACTCTGGGAGGAAGAAGGGCATAGCCTGCATGACATGTGCAGAGATGAAGCCAATCAGAGATCGGTGGGATTCTGTGACGTCACCACACTATATAAGTCGACGCTGGGAGCTCATACCGCTCTCACTGTACTGATTAGGGAAGGTGCTGCTGCAGCTGCTTATGATGGCTGATACTAAAGAACTCATTTTTATACAGCGGTTTTTGGGGGGTGTCTCAGCTTGTCTCAGAGACTGCTTCTCTTAACATTCTATTTCTGATTTTTTGGTGTATTGGATCTGAAGTCCAGTGTGTGTCCAGTGCAGCTCCCTATACTTTTTAAGGGTATCTGCTAACAGAAATTTTTGAATACCCCAAGGGTTTGATCTAACCCTGTTTTTTTGTTTTTTTTCTTTTTAAAGAAACAGGTTTTTTTACAAAAAAAAATTTTCCCCCTTTTCATTTTTGGTTTTGCTAAATTTTTTTTTGCGAAATTTTAAATCCGGGGTTAATTAAGCTTGTTTTGCTGGGGGTGACTAAAAAAAAAAACGTTTTAAAATTTCACCGCCAAAAAAAAAAAAATTTTTTCCCTGAAAGAAAAATTTTTAAACCAAGGGAAAGGGTTTAAAATTAAAAGTTTTCCTCTTGTTGTGTACAAAAAAAAAACACGCCATTTTTAAAAACCCAAACAAAGCTGGTGTTTTTTTGGTTGTCAATTGTTTGGGAAATTTTACATCCGGGGGTTTTTAAAAAAACGTTTTTTCTGTGCTGTGGTGACTAAAAAAAAAAACCCTTTTATTTTCACCCCCAAAAAAAGACATTTTTCCTTGTACCCAAAAATTAACAAGCAAAGGGTTTTTAATTACAATTTTTCCCTTTCCTTCGTTTTTGTAGCGAAAAAAAAACACCCTTTGAAAAAACGCTACAAACGGTATTTTTTTGGTTTTGCTCAATTTTTTGGGGCCAATTTACATCCGGGGGTTTAATTAAGCTTGTTCGCTTCTTTTAGCTTTAATTCTTTATCCGAGTTTTTAAACGCCCACATAAAAGGGTCAATTTTTCCGGGGCCTTTTGGGGGGGAGAAACAATTTATACCCCAAGAGTTACCCAACTTGTGACGGGATCATTTGGAGTCAAATCCCAGGGTTTTTGTATTCATCAAAAAACAGATATTTTTCATCAAAACAGTGTTGAAAATTTTAGAAAAAACATTTATTTCAGACAGAAGGGTTGGCAGGCTCTGAATTTCCCCCGGGTTTTTGGCCCAGGGCACAAACATTCCGGCCCCAGGTCGAGCACGCAATGGGACGTCCCCAGCGGGGGGTTCACTTTGGTGGGCCCCAAAAACTGCCTCTGCCATCAAAGGGGCCCGGTGTTGTTAAAGAAACCCCAATTTGGGTTTCTTGATTGGTTGATTTGGCACCCTTTCCCTTCCCCTAGATGAAAACGAAAACCCCCACCAAGAGCCCGGGTGGGTTTCGTCAGAACAAAACCCTTTAGTTGCATGGGGGGGGGAGGGCGGGTTACCCCCGGGGGCCCACCTTCCTAAAACCCGCCTCTGTCCCATCGGGTTTCCCCCTCAGCCGGGAAAATCTTCAAATGGGTTTTTGGGCTCAGCGAAACCACTATAAAGCGAGGATGAAAAATTTGGGGGCATTTCCCGCAGCAAAACTTGGCAGCGAAGAAATGGGGCAAATATCTCCCTTTTTGCATTAGGGGGCAAATTTTTAGATGTGGAGAGTGGCAGGGGGGGGGCATGTTGTGAGGGGGTCAGCCTCGGCATAAAAAAGGGGGTTGATGGGGGACAGAAAAGGTGAGGGATTAAAAAACCACAAATAGATGATGGTAGCCGACCGCACCCTTGGGACCCGGGGGTTGTGTTGAAGGGGCTTCATCATCGTCAGGAGAAGGGGGTGTCAGTTTGCGCGGGTTGGGGAGTGGGCCGCACCCAGCAAGTGGGTTGTTTTGTGGGGGTGATTTAATCGGGGTTTAGCAGCGGGGTGTAAATGGGGGGAAAGCCAACGGCCAGGGGGTTTAAAAAACCCCGCTTCGCAGGCCCAAAGGGAAAGAAAGCGGCACGGGGGGCCTCAGCAAAGGCCGGGGGCAGGCGGAAAAGAAAAGTCCTCAGTGGGGAAAGGCGTTGGGGGTTTTAAAATCCGATACTCGGGGGTGGGGGGACAGTTCTTTGCAAAGACCCCAGGGAGCCTAAATATGGGTTTTATGAAAGGAAATTTTTGGGGGGCCAAAAAAAAAAATTTAGGAAAAGTGAACGGGGGCCAGGGACCTAAAACGTTGGACCCGGCCCTGCGTCAACAATGAAACGTCACCATCCATTTGGCGGGGGGGAGAAAAGGGGGTTCAGATGTGGTGGTCCATCCGGCCGCCACGAGCAGCAGCAGCCAGTGGCACCCCATGCATTTTGCAGCCATTTCAAGGACCCCACCACCTCTGAAAAAAGGGAGCTGTTTTTTTTTTTTTGCCATCATCTCCCAGTCCCGGGAGGCTCCTGGTTTTTACTCATGGCCCCGGGTCAGTCTTTTCAGCGGGCGTTTGCAAAGGGAAACTTTAATCCCGCCCAACCACCCTTTAAGGTGCAGAAGGGGCCCGGGTTGCTCCTGCCCAAAAGTTTGTTTTGGTTACTGCAGTCCCTCCTTTCCAAATAGTGGACTTGCACCATTCAGAGAACTAATGGCTTGTGCCGAGCCAGAGGGGAGAGTTCCAAGCCGAAATTTTATTTTCAAAAAAGGGCCCAAGAATACCAGCACTTTATAAATATGTAGAACAAAAAAGGGGGCCCAGTCCTTGAGCTTATCGGTTTGTTCCAAGGTGCAATGGCAGCGCGGACGTCTGGAGCTGAAAACTACGGTCAGGGCCAGTACTGTCCTTTAAACGGCCCACTGCTTCCTCCCCAGGCAACACGAACAACTTGGACAGGGGGACGCCGCTTTCTCCTCCACGTTGTCAAACTGCTGCTCCTGCGCCAATGTCCGCCTCCTCCTCCACCCCCAAACCACCATCTCAGCCTCCACAAGTACTGCTCCATCATCCCACATGTGTAGGGGCACAGCGGTTTTTCACGCAGTTCTACACCTGGCTTGCCTCGGCGAACGAATTTCACACAGGGGAGGAACTGCTCTGCGTCATGCAGCAAGAAATCGATGTGTGGCTTTCTCCGCACCAACTGCAAATCGGAACATGGTGACGGACAATGGGAGGAAAACATGGTGTCCGCGCTGCACCGAGGAGGGATGGTCCATGCGCCCTGTATTGGCATTGTGTTCATTGGTGGTGAAAAGGTTCCTGAAGTCTTCCACGATTTTCAGAAGATTCTGAAAATGGCCGGGGAATTTGTGCATGAAACTTCACCCAAATTCCTACAAAGCCAGGAACACCCTCCTCGAGTTGCAGCGGCAAAAACAGGCCTCCCCCAACACACTCTAAATATGCGATGTTTCCATCCGTTGGAATTCCAGCCTGCACATGTTGGCCCGACTGTTTTAAAACAAAGAAAGGCCATTAACGATTTTTTAAATTATCCAGGCGGACAGGAGTACTCCCTTGTGTAACTTTGATGTCAGCCAGTGGCAGCTCATGCGTTACACCTGCCATTTGTTGAGGCCATTCGAGGAGGCCACGTTATTTGTAGTCGCCAGGACAAAGGGATGAATAACGTCATTCCACTGCTTCATGTCCTGGAACAGATGTTTAAAAAAATCTGTTGGGCAGGGACTGGAACGTGGCGACTACATCTCGTGGCCACATGAGTCCGGTGGGGACTGAATGGAGGAGGAGGAGGAGGGGACTTTTGGAGCAGAAGCATTGTCTGGTGAAATGAGTGGATTTTCTACCCAGGTGACAATAGAGGAGGAGCAGGAGCAGTGGAGGAGGTAGATGGAGATGAGGAAGACGAGGCAGATGACCCGCAAGCACCGTGGCAGTATACAAGTGGAGAAAGAGGCAGGGAGCCCCTCGGAGTCACTTGTGCAGATTTGGCCCGCAGCATGCTGATTTGCCTGGCTAGTGACAGCGAAAAAAGTCAGCACCCGGCAGAGGGATGACTTCTGGCCTCCACCCTATTGGACCCTCGTACGGTCCAAAAAAAGGGAGCCTTTTTCCCAGCTGCTGAGAGGGAGGACAAACTCAAATACTATAGGGAAATCCTCCGTAGTCAGTTGGCCGCTTCCTATGTGTGGCATTGTCCCTCCTCTATGAAACTCCCGGATAAACCCTTTAAGTATTCAAGCAATTTTTTCTCAGTAATCTCAGCAGATGAATCTCTATCAGTCAAAAGTTTTGACATGTCACGCAGGGGCAGAACTACCAAGGTAGCAGACATAACAGCTGCCACGTCTGATATCCTGGTAGTTCCACAATTGGGCCCAGCTGACATTGAATGTAACTATAGTTCACTGCCAGCAGGGAATGCTGTTGTCCCCTGCTTCTGAACGCCTGGACCCTGTGTCCTGAGCGTTCAGATGCAAGAGTCATGTTGCCTGGTATTAGCCGAGCGAAGCACCGCTTGAGCTCTGCTAACCTGCCTGGTACGCCTAAGGACATAGGCCTTAAGCTTACCAGGTGCCATTCCTCGGCGCTGACATGGATGGGGCAGTGATGTCACATCATCGTGCCATCTGTGCTTGGCTCAGAGGTTGACTGTCCAGCTGCTTGTTCACATCGTGTTTAATACTTATGTAGCCTAAACCCTGCCTAACTACCTCTATAGCCCCTATAACCTCCCTAAACTCAGCCTACCTATATTGGCCCTTTAACCCCCTAATCCCTGCCTACCTACCTATATTGGCCCTATAACCCACCTAAACACTGTATACCTACATATGTGGACCCCTATAAACCCCCTAAACCTTGCCTACGTATATGGGCTCCTATAACCCCCCTAAGCCCTGGCTACCCACCTATACGGCATCTATAACCCCCCTTAACCTTGCATACCTATATGGGCCCTATAACCCACCTAAATCCTTCCTACCTACCTACATGGGCCCCTTTAACTCCCCTAAACCCTGTCTACCTACCTATATGGAGCCCTATAACCTCCCAAAACAATACCTACCTATATGGGCTATAACCCACCTAAACCATGCCAACCTATATATATTAGCCACTATAACCCACCTAAACTCGGTTTACCTACCTATATGGACCCCTATAACCCCCCTAAACCTTGCCTACCTATATGGGCCCCTATTACCTCCCTAAGCCCTACCTACCTATATGGATCCCTAGAAACCCACCTAAACTTTCTCTGTCTACCTATGTGGGCCCCTATAACCCACCTAAACCCACTACCTACATATATGGGCCCCTTTAACCCACCTAAACCATGTCAACCTATCTATATGGCCCACTATAACCCACATAAACCTCTCCTACCTATATGGGCCCCTAGTATCCGACAATCAAAAAAGACCGAACCAAATAGCAAAAAATAAAACAACCATCTAGATAACAAAATGATAACAGAATACTGCAATGCCAAACAAAACTACATTTACCCAATAAAATAAATATTTCTTTATTGAAAATAAATCAACGCAAATACAAAAATAAACCATAATGGTGCAAAAAATGTGCCAAAAGTGCTACAGGTAAGTTTATCCCAAATCAAAATAACTCAATTACATAAATACATAAATAAAAATGATACACATGATTTAGAGTAATATATTCAAAAAATGTATATGCCCCAACAAGGTAACATAAATAATACATATATGATCAAACCAATGTGTATAAATAACCAATGCAAAATAAAGCCATAATAACGGGATAATACAGACCAAATAACACGCTGAAAAGACCCAATGCACGTTTTGCAGGAATGCTTCGTCAGGGCTAAACCTTGCCATCCTATCTATATGGGCCACTATAAGCCACCTAAACCCTGCCTACCTATTTGGGTCCCGGTAACCCATCTAAACCATTGCCTGTCTACCTATATGGACCCTATACCACACCTAAACCCTACCTACCTACCTACATGAGCCCCCATAACCTACCTAAACCCTTGCCTGCCTACCTATATGGGCCCTATAACCCAGCTACATCCTGCCTACCTACCTATATGGGTCCCTATACCTACCTAAACTCTGGCTACCTATATGGGCCCCCTATAGCCTATCTAAACCCTTCCAGTCTATATGGGCCCCATATAGCATACCTAAACCATGCCTGTCTATATGGGGTCCCCTATAGCCTACCTAAACCCTGCCTGTCTATATGGGGCCCTCTATAGCCTACCTAAATCCTGCCTACCTATATGGCCCCCCTATAGCCTACCTAAACCCTTCCTACCTATATTGGCCCCATCTACAGCATACCGACTTATGTTGGCCCCACCTAACTACCTACCTATGTGGGCCTTACCTGTAGCCTTTCTACCTAGCTACCTGGGGCCCACCAATAGCCTAACTACCTAGCTACCTGGGGCCCACCTACGGCTTACCCACCTGGGGGCTGCCTACCTAACTGGGGCTTAACTACTGTCTACCTAGGGCTAATCTACCTACCTACCTACCTACCTACCTACCTGAAGCCTACCTACCTGACTAGGACCTGTCTACCTACCTGGGGCCTAACTGCTGCCAAACTACCTAGGACCAATCTTCCAACCTACCTGTGGCCCACTTTCCTATGGCCAATGTACTGACTACCTACCTGTGTCCTATGTATTGCCTACCTGTAGCCTAATTGCTGCCTACAAATCTACCTGGAGCCTACCTACCTAGGGCCTACCAACTTATCTAATGGAGTCTACCTGCCTGGTAATATGATGTGAGTGAAACAAACCATAGCTGTAACACAATAATCCTCTGTTCCTCCCCTCCCCTCTAAGAGACTGGGCCTCTAAGTTAAGACTGGGAAGTTTGTACAGTGGTGGGGTACAGTGAGGGAGGTGCTAGAAAAGTGGGGATTCGAAGATATTTGTGTCCAAATCTGCAGGGATGAGTGGTGGCCGGGAGAAGTCATGAATGACTCATCAGAGAAACTTCACCTGTGAGTCACAAGCACTGTAATCATTCCTATGTTGGCAGAGGCTGTCTTCCACTATATGGGCAATGTATGGCAGTAATATACAGTCTGCAGAACCTGTGTACACAGATATCTACCACTATATGGTCACTATATGGTGGTAATACTAGTCTTTGTATACTTATATTTATTCAGTAATAATGTAGGGGTATTATTCAGTCACTGAATGACTGAGTCAGTGACATGTATGAACTGGACTGTGCCAGTTTCTGGTGTACTTTGAGCCAAAAAGAATGTATAAACAGGTGCACTCCAAACTTTGTCGTGATAAGTCTCTTTGTAAGGCGTCACTGACTTTTTAGTGCTCCAAAGATGAGGGGTGTTTTGGGGGCGTTTCGCACCACCGTCGTCGTAGACCCATTTATGATTCTTATTGACACCAAATCTAGGCACAGAACAGATAGAACAGCCAGACCAAGTTAAAGGTGGTCTGCCTGTGCCAGACTTGTCATATTGGCATTAGAATGTGCCTGTATGTATGTACATTCTGGCAAATTCTACACTGTCAGCTATTTAGAACTGACCTGTCAGTGCCAGGATTCATACATATCACCCTATGTGGTGGTAATTTGTGGTTGTGTTCTTGCGGTATATTCATGTCCTTATGTAGTAACGTTATTGGTAATGTTGGTCATGGTATAGTGGGATTTGATAGAAGTATGATGGTGATATGTATGGTGAAGTATTTGCTCCTTGTATTATCTAGTAACTGCATTACTTATTAAGAGGTTCCATCCAAAAGTTTGCTATGGGGCCCAGGCTTCTCTAGTTACCCCCCTGAAACTAAGATAAATATTGGCACAGAGTCATACACACACATATATGCATGTCTAAATTAAAGGGGTCTTCCCACCATAGAGTTTTAGGACATATTGCTAGGGTACGCCATCAAAGTCACCTAGATGCATTGAATGTTTCAGCTCAGAACAGCTGTACTCGGGACTCCCACAGAACAGATTGGAGATCTTTGTCAACCATCTCTCCATTCTGAGCCCAAACTTTTGGGGTTCCGTTCCTGAGATGCAGGTTCGAGAGGTGGGATGCACACCTATCAGACTTTGATGGCATATCCTTGCAATATGCCAACAAACCCTTTGGTGGGACCACCCCTTTCATTTACATGTATAAATGTGTGCGTGCATATGTTCTAACAATCTGCCATCAAACCCTATGATTGAATACCCCTTTAACTCATACCTCCAAGTATAAACCAAGTTTCTATACATGAACAGTACAAGCAAAAAAAAGAAACTTTTTAATATATCTTATTGCAGAAAATGCTTCGTTCTTCACATATCAGCATCCTTTCCCCCTCCCTTCTGACATTCTTATGTGTTTACAAATCCATAGAGCAGAGGATTTGGGCTTTCACTTCAATGAGAGATAAGGTTACAGCTGCTAACAGAGGTCTATTGAGAGGGAAGGAGAAGCAGAGAAAGAAACACAGAGATGGTGCTGGATGTATATTAAGTATTTTATCTCATGTCAGTGCTGGACTCACAGCTACACTGTTCCTTACTACTTTCTAATGTTCCCCATGCTGCTGCTTATGTGTGTGAGAGTCTATAGTTTTACCTTCCTGCTTTCCTGCTTGTCACCCTCACTCAATAGACCTTTATGGGCATCTATAAATTGATCTTTCAGTGAGGCGGGAACCTCCGTAGAGCAGGCTGATAAGGGAAGAAGTTAGCATTTTTCTTATATCAGACTTTAATTTTGCTTGTACTGTTCATTTGTGGAGAGTTGTTTTACAATCAGCACTTTAGCTATATATATATATATATATATATATATTATATATATAATTTGCATGCTACAGGTTTCTAAAACGGTTAGCTCTGTCTGTATTTTAGACAGACTCTAAACGGAAGCACTTTTTGCTCAAATTTCAGTTTATCCACATTAAAAAGTGTATCTAATTTCTTGTCACTTTCTTTACCACACCTCCTTTTCTCACCATTTTAAATTTTTTATGTAAACTTTAAAAAAAGCACTAAACATAGTGTATAGTAAATTTGCAACTTGGCACTTTGCAATAGAAGAAACATACACAATTTTCAGGTCAAATGCAATAATTAATGTGGGCTAATATTCTTAAAACTTAACCCATGTAATATTATCAATATAAATTACTGTAAGAGAATGTGAAAATAGAGCATAAAGTTTGTAATAAACCATTATGCCTTTATGCTCCATTTTTGGTGTAGTTTTGGATTTCATATGAAGTTATGACAAAACAAGATTTACTTCTTAGGGTATGTTCACAGAGCTTATTTTTGCACGCATTTCACCGCGTATTGCGCGTTATATGCAACGAAATGTGCGGCACAATTAAGATAATACATAGTTCTCATAGAGGAGATAAGAGACATGTCAATTGTTCACGGCGATTACGCGCTGCGAACAATGCATGTCTATGGGGCCGGTGGGCTGCCGGCCCCAGCTTGCTTTGGGAATCCGCGCGACTCCCAAAACACACAGTGTATTGCGGCACATACTGTACGTGCCACAATTACGCCGTGTGAACATACCCTTAGACATATAGGGCCTCGTATGAAAACTAGGTCTAAAAGCATTGCCGATAGCAACCAATCAGAACTCCCCTTTCATTTCATGTAGTGCTCTGAAAGAATGAAAGGGGAGCTTTGCTTGATTGATATTGGCAACAAAGAAAGTCTTAGACCTAGAGTGTTTTCATATGCTGCATGTTCTCTGTAATATCTATTAATAGGAAAAACATGTTATTTAATATTATTTAACATTACTTTATTGAAGATGTGCAAAATCTATTTTAATTTGTGGTTCAAAAGCACATACAGTGGGGAAAAAAGTATTTAGTCAGCCACCAATTGTGCACGTTCTCCCGCTTAAAAAGATGAGAGGCCTGTAATTGATATCATAGGTAGACCTCAACTATGAGAGACAAAATGAGAAAAAAAATCCCGAAAATCACTTTGTCTATTTTGGAAAGAATTTATTTGCAAATTAGGTTGGAAAATAAATATTTGGTCACCTACAAACAAATAAGATTTCTGGCTCTCACAGACCTGTAACTTCTTCTTTAACCCCTTAACGACCCTGAGCGTATGAGTACGTCCCAGGGCCGCTAAGGGGCTTTGCAAGGGGATCGCTCCGCGACCCCCCACACAGCCACCGGGTGTTAGCGGCAAATCGCCGCTAACACCCGGCAGTAACAGCGCCGGCAGGCGGCGCCGCCCGCTGGTGCTGTTTAACCCATCAGACACCGCGGCAAAGATGGCCGCGGCGTCTGAATGAACGCCTATCGGTGCCGCGCACCGATCGTTACGGCCATCGGCATCAGCGCAGCTATGCTGCGCCGATCCGATGACCAGGCATGGTGGTGGGGAGCCCTGTGAAGGCTCCCGTCACTTACTCTGGCCGGTTTGCCCCACTTTCGTCCGCAGACAGGAAGTGGGGAAACTGCCATCTTTGTACACCCTCATTCATTGCCTATGCAATGCATTAGGTTGTATTAACAATCGCGCCACCTTGTGGTCAAGTACCATAGGTGGCCTCAATGTTACAGTAAAAAAAAAAAAAAAGTTTTAAAGTACAAAAAAAAAAAGTATTAAAGTTTCAAATCACCCCCCTTTCACCATTTTACAAATCAAATAATTAAAATAATAAAAAAAGTTACACATATTTGGTATCGCCACGTCCGAAAAGTCCGATCTATAAAAATATAACATCATTTATCCCGTACGCTGAACACCGTAGAAGGAAAAAAAAATTCCAAACGCCAAAATTGTGTTTTTTGGTCATTTTACGTCACTCAAAAAATGAAATAAAAATGATCAAAAAAGTTGCATGCATTCCAAACTGCTAGCGATAAAAAGTATACTTCAGACCTCACTGACGTCCGTAGATGTTAGTACAAAAAAGTTATTGGTCGCACAAAATGGCGCCGTGGCGCAAATTTCAAAAATAGAAAATGTTTGGAATTTTTTTACGGTACCAAAACATAACGGAAACCCTACATGTTTGGTATTGCCGGATGCGTAACAACCTGTAGAATACAGATAACACATTTACCGAAGATTGAACGCTGTAAAAGCAAAACCCCCGCAAACATGGCGAAAATACATTTTTTTCACAATTTGTCCCACTTGGAATTTTTTTGCGGTTTCCCAGTATATTCTATAGTATAGTGAATAACACCATTAGAAAGTAAATCTTGTTCCGCAAAATAAAAGCCCTCATGTGTCTATGGAGGTGGAAAAATAAAAAAGTTATGGCTTTCAGAAGGCGAGGAGGGAAAAACGAACGTGTCACCAAAAAAAAATGCCTGGTCCTTAAGAGGTTAAAGGCTCCTCTGTCTTCCACTCATTACCTGTAATAATGGCCCCTGTTTGAACTTGTTATCAGTATAAAAGACACCTGTCCGCAACCTCAAAAAAGTCCCCACTCCAAAAATCCACTATGGTGAAGACCAAAGATCTGTTGAAGGACACCAGAAACAAAATTGTAGCCCTGCACCAGGCTGAATCTGCAATAGGCAAGCAGCTTGGTGTGAAAAAATCAATTGTGGGAGCAATAATTAGAAAATGGAAGACATACAAAACCACTGATAATCTCCCTCGATCTGGGGCTACATACAAGATCTCACCCCGTGGGGTCAAAATGATCACAAGAATGTTGAGCAAAAATCCCAGAACCACACAGGGGGACCTAGTGAATGACCTGCAGAGAGCTGGGACCAACGTAACAAAGGCTACCATCAGTAATACACTATGCTGCCAGGGGCTCAAATCCTGCAGTGCCAGACGTGTCCCCCTGTTTAAGACAGTACATGTCCAGGCCCATCTGAAGTTTGCTAGAGAGCAATTGGATGATCCAGAAGAATATTGGGAGAATGTCATATGGTCAAATGAAACCAAAGTAGAACTGTTTGGTAGAAAAACAACTCATCGTGTTTGGAGGAGAGAGAATGCTGAGTTGCATTCAAAGAATACCATACCATACCATACCATTGAAGATGAAATGTGGCTGGGTCTCTCAGCATGACAATGATCCCATGCACACTGCCAGGGCAACGAAAGAGTGGCTTTATAAGAAGCATTTCAAGGTCCTGGAGTGGCCTAGCAAGTCTCCAGATCTCAACCCCATAGAGAACCTTTGGAGGGAGTTGAAAGTCCTTGTTACCAAGCAACAGCCCCAAAACATCACTGCTCTAGAGGAGATCTGCATGGAGGAATGGGCCAACATACCAGCAACAGTGTGTGCCAACCTTGTGAACCTTGTGAAGGTTACACAAAACATATGACCTCTGTCATTACCAACAAAGGATATGTAACAAAGTATTGAGATGAACTTTTGTTATTGACCAAATACTTATTTTCCACCATAATTTGCAAATAAATTATTTCCAAATCAGACAATGTGATTTTCTCAAATTGTTTTCTCATTTTGTCTCTCATAGTTGAGGTCTACCTATGATGTCAATTACAGGCCTCTCTCATCTTTTTAAGTGGGAGAACTTGCATAATTGGTGGCTGACTACATACTTTTTTTCACCACTGTATATGTAGATATAAAGTTATAGACATTCACAGATTAATTTTTCAGTATAAAATATAGTACTTAGGAGCAGGATTGGACAGGCCCACCAATGTATCAGAGAATCCTTCAGTGGGCTTAAGCTCTGACACAATAATGTAACCCTAATATATCAGGGCCAAAAAAGGTCTAGCAGAAGACAACTTAGAGCTGACTTTAGAACAAATTACCAGATATCCTGTTAAACTTGTGTCATTGCAAAACTTTAGGTAGACTCTCAAACAAAGTACAATCTCCAATTACCTGTGGAATTCAAATGATTGATTAAGGTATGTACACACGATTTGAATCAGACATATAGCGGCACGTACTGTGTGTGCTGCTATATGCCTGCTACTTCAGAAATATGCACTGGCAAGCACATACTTTCATAACACTCCCACTAAGTCTTACTTTCCCCGACACGTAAACGCCAGAAAGAAGTGACATGCCACTTCTTTCTCCCGGCGCATACTGTGGGAATACACTTTAAAATCATAGCACTTCAAAAGTTCTATGATTTTACTGTATCTGCATTGCATACTTTAGGCATATTGCAGTGCAATTACACGTCAAAGTATTCCCCACAAATATGCCATGTGAACATACCTAAAGGGAGAGAAAACTTTTAACCTTTGCCATCTGGGCCCCACTAGGACTGGGAAGAGACACAAGACAGAGTCATTGATGTGAGCATATTCAAGTATTCTTGAGGGTGTGACTGTTAGGGAGCTGCTTTTATTGAAAAAAAACAAAAAACGTATTCTTTGTAATGCCAAGTAAATATAAAAAAAGTTAATTTGCTGACAAAATGTCACTGTCCAAAAATATATCTTAATATCAAAGGTCTCTTAAAACAAGTTTAAAAGATTTCAAAATAGCTGTATGTTGCGCAAGCATTTTTAAATAACAGCTCCTTATTAATTTCTTCTAAACCTTCATGTCCAACGATTACTTAAAAGTGGACATGCACAAGACTTGTATAGACATGTGATTGGCCCTCAGAATAATTCTTTCTAGTGAGCCCAAGGAACTTCAGACGGACATGGTTTAGGAGGTCTTAAAGCTCATGAGTATTAAATCTTTCACTTACCTAATAACACAGTCTATCTGAAATGAATAAGGGGATGTCAACACTACTTAAAAATTTTAGCTATGCAAACCCAGAAACATTGACATTATATTATTTAAGTGTGCATATTGAATGGGTTGTCCAGCAAATACAAATTATTGTTAATTGGAGCCAAAAAGGAAAAAATTGTAAAAGTTTATACTAACCTTCTTGCATTTCGGAATGACAACCTGGAAGTCAAGTGGACAAGATTGGCGGGGAACTATGGAGTGGCAGGGGTCTAGTAGGTAAGTAAAGCTCACACTATAAAAAAATCATGTACTTATGTACATTTATTTGCATATCCTTTTGATAAAAAAGTACAGTCTGCCGCTGTAGTCTACTACATCAACATATAATCTGGCAAAATGTATGCAAAAATAATGCACTAGTGGCATACATTTGGTCTACAAGTGCCAAGTTTATACTTCCAGAGATATTCCCAATTATTGTTGAGCGAACAGTAAACAGTTCTAGTTCGATTAGAACCTCAAACTTTTGTGAGTTAGATTCGAAGTTCTATTCGAACTGGAACTTCGAACCCCACTAAAGTCTATGGGAGAAGATGTTCTGGATAATTTTTATACCTATACAGGTGACGAGAAGCTGTAATTACCATCCACAACAGTAAATTGGATACGTGGAACAAATTAATGACTCTAAGAGTGAGCGAAAAAAATTGAGAGGCTAGAATACTTCATTCCTTTCAATGGCTAACTGTAAAGATGATGAGGATAGCTTGCAAGCAGGTGAGTAGCTATAGGAGGTGCAGAGTTGCAGCTGCTACGGGGTCCTGCATCCTGAGGGGGCCCAAAAGCCCCTTTGACACATAGGAGATTTGGAGATGGTGTGCTATACAATTACAGAACCAATTACTCCAAAACTGCAAAAACTGTACTTTTGGGCACTGAGTATGATTTAGCAAATCCAAGCACTCTGTATAATATATATCCATGTATGTATATGAAAGTTAGGCATTATGTGAGCCTGTAAATGTCACCAAATAACAGCTTCTGGGTGTGGGAAAGATGCAGCCAGCAATACCAAACTCTCTAACTATTGATGTCTATGGAGAGGAAAATGCTATCTAACTAAGAGGAGTCTGTACAGTCCAGAGAGTGAGCTCAAAATGGCATTCACAAGGCAATACAGTAAAATATATATAACATGGTCATGTGATTTTAGCAGCCAATGAGAGCCCTACACCTCAGCGATGACGTTTTTGACACTTCTCTGTGCTCTGCACTGATTGGACGGCTGCCAAAAATGCAGAAAGGTGATTGGATAACCGGCAAAAGTGCAGAAAGCCGCTGAAAATGAAACTAAAAATGGCGTGTCAAACTAGAACTAGAACTTTACTCGAAATAACAGTAAAATGTTCGGTTCGGTTCGAGTTCTAAAAATTCGAGAAGTTCTACTAGAACTTAACTTTTCTAGAATAGTTCGGTCAACACTATTCCCAATGCATACACCTATTGCGCACCACAAACAGTGGTGCAACTAACCTTAGCTCAAGACAACTGTAGTATACAATTTTTCATTTTAATTACTGTACTGGACTTGTGAGACATTATGCACAGCAGCACTGATGAGATTGGATAGATAGAAAACTTGATTTTTGCTGGCTTTCACTAACTTTTAAAATTTTACATTCCTGATATTCCATGTATGAAACAGTTGTTTCCAACCTTAAATTCAAACATAGATGAATGATTAAATGCATCTACAACAAATAATAGAAGTCACATAGCAAACACAGCTTTGATGCCCTAGTCTAATGAGTTGGCACTTTAATAATGTGAATAATGTGCAGTTAATTATGTGCACCAGGATATTTGGATAGTAATCTAGATATTGAAGTTTTTCTTCAAATGTGGTCTTGGTAAGTCTAAGGGTTCCAATGAAGGCACACTATCAAATATAATAATTTTTGAAAATGTACTTGATGTAGATGTTTTTTATAACCAGTTTATAATCTTTTTGCATATACCAGTAAATACAAGTGCAATCACGCTAAAAGAAAATAAGGGCTCTTAGATTTTATTATTGCTTGGTCTGGTTTGGCCTACATCAGCATTGTGGTTAACACTTTCTTTCGAAGCTATTTATATGGCTAGAAACTTTAAAAATGTTTTAGCATTTTTCTTTATTAATTTCATTTTGAAATATTGAGCAAGAAAGCCAGCGACCTGGTATCATTACTCTTTTTCGTGTTATCCAAACGCATTGACACTAAGTGAGATATATTTACTTATACTTAGAGCTTTGACTGTTCTACCTTCAACTGGATGAGATTTAATATCCAAATACCCTAAAGTTACTCTCAGGAGAAAATATTGTTGATCAATCATCACTGAAGGTTGCCTGTCTTAGCTGGCTATATTTGCTTGGTAACTAATAAAGATCGGCCAGTAGTTATTTATATTAGGTTATCATCTCTCTAGGGTAAACCTTAATCCATTTTGCAATGTTTTTCCCAACAAGACAACATGAGTTTTTTCAGACTGAAAATGAATTAAGTGCATGCTTTCCAAATGTGAAATCTGACATTGTTCTTGTTACAAAAAGCAATTTATTCCCCAAAAGGCTTACACTTCAAAGGTTATATAAAAAGCTTCAAATACAAATGCTATCCATTTTTCAATTACCGGGTTTCCTAACACCGCTAGCTTTCAGACAGATAAGCAGTGGTATCAGTTTTCTTATTCAACATCTTAAAGGTTTTCAATTCTGTTGCAGAGAGAAAACAAATTTATTGTAATGCATTTGACTTAAGTCACAGTTTATATTGAATATTTCGCCAGACTACTGACACATTCAAAACTCAGTTTTTCCAAATTTGTAAAAAATTTGGACATTTCAGTGCACCAACCAGGAAATGTAGAATTGTCCAGCATTCCACACCCATTAATTCCCTGATGAGGGCAATGTTAGACATTATCCAAAATGACATAGGAATGAACATGCAGATAATGACAGGAAAAGTCCATTGTTGTGCTATATAGCAGTAGTGTAGTGTATGGCCCAGTAGGAAGGTTAATATATGTGAATATAAGCTCAGACAAGGTCTGCAAAATAAAAAATAGAATAGATTTTGTCAAGAGTGATTAAGCAAAAAAATCAGGGTAAGGGACCAGGACATACTGGAAACTGGTATACTTTTAGGACAACATGTATGCATGGGGCTGTGCCAGTTTTCTGGCATGATTTGCAGCAAAAAAACTGTTGTTGCCTCTGTCCGACATATTTTTAAAAGGTTTTTCTCCAAAAACTGGTGCCATTCCGACACCCTCGATAGTTTTTAATGCACCAATTCTTAGGGGGTGTGTCGCGCCACATTCATAAGATTAGAAATATTTATGAATGTGTATCGACAGAATGTGGTGCGCAAATGTTGTACTAATCCATGCCAATTTCTGGTGCATGTTTTTGTCTCACAACAGTACACATTTATAAAGTGCTGTGAGACACTTTTATGTACATTGATGAATGCTACACTAAGCTGATGAGAAGTACAACTGTCTAGTCTGCATCAGTTTTCATACATGCCACCCTCAATGTTGATGAGTTCATAGTCATTAAGGGCAACTTGTATAAATTGGCACCAACTAGATAGTCGTAGCTCTCAGCAGGTTAGTGTAGCATTCATCAGTATGTATATAGGTGTGTCCCAGCATTTTATCAAGACAAAGAGACAAAGACAATAGAGACAAAGACATTCACCAAAATGTGCACCAAAATTTGTTTTACCAGATTGAAAATGGCATGGATTAGTCCAACAGTTTTGCACCACATTCTGTCGAGACACATTTATAAATGTGTCTAATCTTATAAATGTGGCTCAACATGCCACCTAAGAATTGGTGAAAACTGTTGAGGGTGTTGGAGGTTTACCAATTTTTGGCGAAAGACCTTTTAAAAATATGTCAGACAGAGGTGATGACAGTTTTTTGTTGTAAATCACACCAGGAAATTGGAGCAGTCCTTTTCATAAATGTCGCCCTAATTTGCTAATAAACAAACATACCATAGTATATGGTGCCCCTAGGCTTTCATGTTAAAACAAAAACTATGTGGGATCTCTCCATGTCAAAAACTGCATTAAAAAATGTTTACTTGCCTGATGAAGGTCAAGAGAATACTGTTTTGGATGCATATGCCTATGGATATATTTGATTTACTGGCACAAATGGCAAACCTGAAAGAGTAAACAGTAAAATTGGTTTGATGTTATCCCTAAGTGCATAAATTACAAAATCGAGAGGTTGACTGTCTTGGTGGTCAGAGATGGTGCACAAAAACGCACACACGGGCCATTTTGCAATGTTGTACCCAAGAACACTTTGATCACAAGAAGCATTTATGCCTGTTAGTATTAAGAACAGTTTAATGGCTATTGATTCTGATAAACAGCCACTTTCTCTAGGCCTTTGCTAATTACTCTTCTTCTCACTAAACTCTTTTCTCAATCTCTCTCCACCCCAAAACCACCCCCTCGCCAAACCTTCAACGGGAAAACCTACACCCTTCCATCAACTGTACCCTATCGTGAAACCGGGCAGCCAAACATTTGATTTAAAACCCCTTTATGGCAGACAAAACCCCCTAAAACCACATCAAAACCTCCAATTTCCTTGGTTTAAATTAATAAAAACTGTAATGTTCCGACTCTAGTCCACGCGAGAATTTTCGTACAATTCCACATATCATCTTCTCCTTTTCCAAACCAACTCAAAAAGGTCCTTACCAAAGCAAATGAGTTGGGGGCCCCAACCATTGTGATTCCCCCCAATTCTTAACATACAACTCCCCCACCTTTCGGTTTTCAAGTAAATCCGTCACGAAAACTTCAAACCAAAATTAACATTCCCCAAAGGTACTTGGTTCTTTTTTCCTTAATTTTTTAAACCAGGATAATAATGTTAGGATTGTTTTTTAATCAGGTGCTCCAAAACATGATTTTCCTTTACAGGCAGTCTGACGAGGGGGGGGAAACACTGTCCACCTTCCGGAATATTACCTTTCATGTTAGTCAATGGGGTGAAAATCATGTCCCTAAATGCTAATGGATTAAACTCCCCGTTCAAAAGATCTTTGTTTTTGGGAAAGAGGTTTCCAGGTCCAAATGCGGAGTGGTTTGTGTCCAGGAGACACACCTTTGTAAAAAGGACTCCTTTGACTGCAAAATAGAAGCTTTTCTCTTGCCTATCATTCTCCCACTAAATTTGTGAAAAAAGCAGGGTGTCCTTCTTCATCAAAAATTCGGTGTCTTTTTCATTATCTGATTTTATAGCAGATGAACAGGGACGCGTTATAATTATGCGTTGTACTTTAAATGCTGTCCCTTCACGCTGGTAGGAGTTTATGGCCAAACCAAACACCAGATCTCCTATTTAGGAAAATATTAACTAAAGTCAGGAAAGAAGCCAAAGGCAATCTAATAATTTGTGGGGATTTTAATGTAGTTATAGATAGGTCAGTGGATAGGTCCGGAAACGGTTCTAAATCTTCTCCAGAGCTGGGCAGTTTGATCATGGAAGAGAACTTGCATGATCCCTGGAGATATGCTCATCCATCTGAGAAGGACTTCACCTTCTATTCTGCAGCGAGAGACTCGCACTCTAGAATAGATTATTTTCTGGTAAACAGGGCAGTGTTACTCTTAGTATCAGATTCTGAAATCGGTACTAAAACCTGGTCGGATCATGCTCCCATCTACTTAACTCTAAATACAGGTCAGACCCCTGCGTTCCATTCCCCCTGGCGGCTAAATAATTTTCTACTCAAATCCGAAAGAATTACTAAAGAGATTACAAAAGCCATTTCAGATTACTTTGAACTAAATGCTTCCACAGCTCCCTCTGAGGAAACGTTGTGGTGTGCGCATAAGGCGTACCTTAGAGGAGTATGCATGAAAATCGCAGCCAGGGAGAAGCGCAAAAGGGAGTCTCTTCTCCACACTACTTTAGACGAGATCAGAAGGCTAAAACCACTATTCACACTAAAACTCTTCAAAGGGCCCCTTAAAGACAAACTCATGAAACTCAGAGCTAAATACAACTTTACAAACTACAACAATATGAATTCCATTTGAACAAACTTCGCTGGAATTTCTACCTTCAGGGTGACAGACCGAGCAAAATATTGGCACAGAGAGTTAGAATACTGCAGGCTTGAACGCGAATCCCCTACATTACCTCCCCCTCATCGGGCCGGATCATAGACCCTCAACAAATCTCCAACGCGTTTGCAAAATATTACGGCTCCCTATACAACCTACAATCGGACGCCAACATTCTACCGGTTTCAGGTGAAGCCATTGACAAATTCTTGAGTGAAGTTTCCCTTCCGTCCTTGACACAAGACCAATTGAAGATTTTAAACAAACCTATCGCACTGCAGGAAGTGCAGCAAACAATCTCTAATTTAAAATGTAATAAATCCCCTGGGCCAGACGGCTTTACTAACGAATACTATAAATTGTTCTCTCATCTCCTTTCCCCCCACATGTCTAGTCTTTTCAATGTCATAGCCGAAAAATGAGCTCCCCTGGCAGAAATGCTATGTGCCCACATCTCATCTATTCACAAATCAGGCAAACCAGAGGACTTAGTCACAAATTGCAGGTCCATCTCGTTATTAAACTCAGACATTAAAATATTTTCTAAAATTTTGGCCAACAGGCTTAATGAATTTCTTCCTTGTCTAATCAATGCAGACCAGGTAGGGTTTGTTAAGGGCAGACAAACCAGGGACGGCATCAGATGAGTACTGAACATTATGCAGGTAGCTCACACGCAGAAAAGGCCTTTCTCTCTTTTCTCTCTAGATGGAGAGAAGGTCTTTGACAGAATAAATTGGAGCTACATGAAGAGGGTCCTGCAGAAATTTGGATTCCAGGGCATGATTTTCTCGGCCATCACCTCCTTATATACCTCCCCTTCTGCCAGGGTTTTTGCCTCCGGTTTCTTGTCTGCCAAATTTGACATATCAAATGGCACAAGACAAGGCTGCCCTCTGTCCCTCTTATTTACGAACTCTGTGCGGAACTTGGGCGAAACACTCAGGAAAAGCAACAGATATGTAGGGAAAATGATCCCTGGAAGGTCCCAAAGTAAAATTTTTGTATCTGATGCCCATCCTTGTTATAGTACAGAACCCAGAAACCTCTATACCAGCGCTTCTTTCTCTAAACGACCGGTATGCTCAGCTATCCTATTACAAAAAACATCTCCAAGTCGGTATTCCTCCCCCCTCAAATCCCCTCCGTCCTTGACACAACAACTCTCCCAGTTCGATTTTATATGGGCGTCATCTCATATTACCTATTTAGGTATAAAATATACCCGGATGTAGAATCCACAATTGAAAAAGATCCTATCAGACCTTGTAAAATGTTTTACGGAAGAAGTTACAAAAACTCAAATAAATTTCAGCTGTCATGGTTGGGCACGCATCAATATCACAAAAAATGTTTCTATTGCCTTAAGTTTATTTAATACCCAAAGATCGTTACATTCCTATTTCCTAGGATCTCATAACCAAGTTGCGAACCCAAATCTTATCATTTTATTGGCATATGAAGAAACCCAAGGGTAAAGAGACAAACTTATTTCGAAATATCGATACTGGAGGCCAATCTGTCCCGTGCCTTCTCCAAAACAATGTAGCTTTGGTATTGGAACCGCTTTCTGCATATTGGTGCTCCTCGGAGACCCAACATTGGTTGTCGCTTGAGAACTCCACTATTCCCAAGGGTACTTTTAGGGATTATCTACTAGCTATGCTGTTTGGTTGGAAACCGCCGACATTGAGCCTGCTTACTATGTCCCATGCAGCAAGTGCTTGGCGAAAGCATATAGTCATGTCAGGTAGGGTTAACGTCACCAGAAACAAATGCCCGCTGTCCATAATATACTGCCTAGCCCCAGACATACCTATACAGCTTTGGATAAATTTAGGAATACACACATTGGGAGATTTGATGAGGGACCACCACTTCTGTTCATTTGAAGAGTTACGCAACCGCTTACCAATTCCCCGTAGTCAATTTTACCTTTTCCTCCAAATTAGACACGCAGTTCTAGCAATGAAGTGGCCAGTAAGGGAGAGTCCTTCCTCCCCTTTTCATAGGCTGCTATGGACAAGCTCCTCAACCAAGGGAGGCCTCTCAGCCGCATACCGAACCCTCCTTGATAATGGGATATCAGACAAACCAGATTACGAGGTGCGTTGGGAGAGCTCCTTAGGACAGACTTTTTCCCCAGAGTGTTGGTCTCAAGCCATGAATATTGCAAGGAAACACTCCAGTTGTGCTAACCACTTAGAATTAAGTAGAAAGATAGTACTGAGATGGTACCTGACTCCCACAAGACTTGCACACTCGACCCCAGGACCCCCCAAAATCTATGTTGGAGGCAGTGTGGGACAAGTGGGTTTTCAACACTCACATGTGGTGGAGCTGCCCAGTGGTCCAGCCCTTATGGAAAAAAGTAGAAAAGCTACTTCAGGACGTCTTTAGGATAGGGCTTACCCTTTCTCCTGAAATGGCGTTATTGGACTATCACACATTGCCGCCTGTTTATCACACAACGTTGGCTCATGTGCTGATTGCTGCTCGTTTTGCGATAGCTGCATCTTGGAAATCCCCTACAACTCCCCTCCTAGCTGAGGTCCTGACTAGAGTAAACAACCAATTCCGTGCAGAGACCAGTCTATTGGTCCCTCCTCACAAGGTGGCCACAGTAAGGGAGAGATGGTCCCCGTGGACGGATTCCATTTTCTACACGCAGTAACTCCTAGGACCTGGCCCCCTTGGATAGCGGCACTCAGGGAGAGTGGGGAGAAGGGAGGGGAAAAAACAAAAAACAAAAAAAAAACCTGGTACTTCCTGCTATGTAGATTTCTGAACATACCTCCCCTTTGAGCCTCATCAGTCGGTACCCTTAGCATTTGTGGTTATTACTGCTGATACATATTGAACTCAACACTCCTCTTAAGTGTTAATTTCTGCCTATACTCACACACTCCCTGTAATTGCAACCTGACTTATGTAAGTGTTTGTTTCACACTTTATTCTTGGTTTCGTTTGATGTTTAATACCTTTGCCGTCTTGCTCCTCTACAACAAACATAAGACTATTGTACAATGTACTGAACTTTTCAGATGCTTATGTTAACCATTGTCAGATTTTTCAATAAAATTATTTCTTGCTGGAAAAAAAAAAAAAAAAAAGGAGAATCTCCAGAAGGGGTTCATACGTAAGTCCTCCTCTCCAGCTGGGGCCGGGTTCTTTTTCATGGCTAAGAAGGATGGTACCCTACGTCCTTGTATAGACTATCGAGGGCTCAACAAGATCACGGTAAAGAACCGCTATCCTCTGCCCCTGATCACGGAGCTTTTTGACCGTTCGAGGTTGCCAAGATATTTACTAAATTGGACCTGCGAGGGGCTTATAACCTCATACGGATATGTAAGGGTAATGAATGGAAGACCGCCTTCAACACTCGCGATGGGCACTTCATGTACCTGGTTATGCCCTTCGGACTCTGCAAGGCCCCAGCCGTATTCCAAGAATTTGTCAATGACATATTCCGGGACCTCCTGTACACGTGCGTGGTCGTCTACCTGGATGAAATTCTGGCGTTCTCCCCCGACCTTGAGTCCCATCAAGTTCATGTACGACAGGTCCTCAGACATCTAAGGGCCAACAGTCTCTATGCCAAGCTCGAGAAGTGTCTGTTCCATCAGCAGAGCCTACCATTCCTCGGCTACATCATTTCCGACAGGGGACTGCAGATGGACCCCGCTAAGTTGTCCGCCGTCCTACAGTGGCCACGTCCCAAGTTAAAGTCTGCCTTCGCCCCTGCGCCTGTGCTCTCCCGGCCAGATACAGAGAAACTGTTTTTCCTCGAGGTCGATGCCTCTTCGGTGGGGGCTGGGGCTGTACTCTCCCAGAAAGGGCCCAAAGGCAAGACCCTGACTTGCGTTTTTTTCTCTAAAAGTTTTTCCTCTGCAGAAAGGAAGTACTCAATCGGTGACCGGGAGTTTCTGGCCATCAAGCTGGCCCTGGAGGAATGGCGGTATCTCTTGGAGAGGGCTCGTCACCCAGTCAACATCTATACCTACCATAAAAACCTGTTATATCTCCAGACGGCTCAACGCTTGAATCCACGCCAGGCTCGTTGTTCCCTCTTCTTCTCCCGATTTAATTTTCTCATTAATTTTCGCCCTGCAGAACGAAATGTCAAGGCCAACGCTCTCTCCCGTGCTTTGGATGTGACTGGGGACGAACCCACTCAACGGCACATTATCCCTCCATAAAGGTTCATCTCTGCCGCGCCTGTAGACCTCCCGGCAAGACATACGTTCTTCTGGCTCTTCGGAAGAAGATAGTGTCGTGGGGTCATTGCTCCTGTATGGCGGGACACCCGGGAGTTCAGATGTCTTGCTCCCTCATCTCTCGATTTTACTGGTGGCCGGGTCTAGTCCAGGATGTTCGTGAGTTCGTGGAGTCCTGCGCTTCCTGTGCCCGGAACAAGTCCCCTCGTCTCAAGCCGGCAGGTCTGCTCCTTCCATTACCGATACCCAGCTGTCCTTGGACCCATGTGGCCATGGATTTTATCACGGATCTCCCTCCTTCCTCTGGTAACACCGTGATCTGGGTGGTTACAGACCGGTTTTCCAAAATGTCTCACTTTATTCCTCTGCCGGGCCTACCCTCAGCCCCTCGCCTTGCCAGTCTATTTTTTCTACATATTTTCCGGCTGCATGGGCTTCCTCGGCACATAGTGTCGGACCGGGGTGTCCAATTTGTCTCCAGATTCTGGCGCTCCCTCTGTAACCAGCTACAAGTGAAACTGGACTTTTCTTCGGCCTACCACCCCCAGTCCAATGGGCAAGTGGAGAGAGTTAACCAGACCCTAGGCTGCTACCTGCGCTACTTTATCTCTGCGCACCAGGATGATTGGTTTAGTTTGTTGCCCTTGGCTGAGTTTTCCTATAACTCCTTGGACTCGGAGTCCGCTGGAGCTGCTCCTTTCTTCAATGTCTATGGGTGATATCCCCGCCCACTCCTCCCCCTTTCTGTACCCTCTGAGGTCTCTGCTGTGGAGGAGCTGGTCCGGGACCTGACAGCTATCTGGAAGCAGACACACCATTCTCTACTCCAGGCTTCCACTCGCACCAAGGCACAAGCTGACAAAAAGCGAAGACCCCCGCCGATCTTCTCTCCTGGTGACAAGGTGTGGTTGTCGGCTAAATATATCCGTTTCAAGGTTCCCAGCTATAAGCTGGGTCCCCGGTTTCTGGGCCCATTCGAGGTGCTTAAGTGCATAAATCCAGTGGCATACAAGCTCCCACTATGCGAGTCCCGAACTCCTTCCATGTCTCTCTTCTTAAACCGGCCATCCTAAATCGCTTCTCTCAGGTAGTTGCTCCTCCCACTCCTGAGGCCGATGCCACCAATGTCTTTATGGTAAAGGAGATTCTAGACATGAAGAGGGTCAGAGGGAAGCGTTTTTTTCTCATTGACTGGAAGGGGTTCGGGCCCGAAGAGAGGTACTGGGAGCCAGGGGACAATATTCTGGACCGTAACATCATTCAGAAGTTCCTTCAGGCCAGAAAGAGGGGGAGGCCTAAGGGGGGGTACTGTCACGGGTGGACCTGCGAACCCCATTCCGGGTCGCAGGCACACCCGTGGTCCCTGCACGAGCGGCACCACTGCCCGCATGTTGGGCAGCGGGCACGCTAACCCTGCCGGGTCCCTGCCTACTTACCCGGCCGCGCTCCTGCTGCAGCTCCAGTCTCCCGGCGCGCGCATCCCCGCTCCCTAGGGTGCGAGCACGCCGGCTCTGTGAAATTTAAAGGGCCAGCGCACCGGTAATTGGGTATTGCCATTATTTAAGCCTGCCCCTTCCTGAGTCTTGTGCCGGATCTTTAGTGCCTATAGTCTATAGAGAAAGCATTCCTAAGCCTTGTTCTGATTACCGTGTACCGTACCGTTTGCGTCCGTTCCTCGACCACGAATCTTGCCACCTGCCCTGACCTTCTGCCTGTCCACATCTACGAACCATAGCCGCCTGTCCTGACCTTCTGCCTGTCCCCGACTACGAGCCTGCCTGACGATTTTGTACCACGCTACACCTTGGCTGCCTCCGCAAGCAAGTCACGTCAAGGTTAGTGACCTGGTAGACTCCCGCCGCAGCAAGTCCATCCTGCTTTGCGGCGGGCTCTGGTGAAAACCGGGACCTACTTAGATTCCGCTCCCTGGCGTGGCTTACGCCATCACTTGCGGTGCTCTAGAGGATCCACTATCTCCGACCGTGACAGCTATGCTGTGTAGCCATAGCCTAAGACTTTCTTTGTTGCTCACAGCAACCAATTAGAGCTCCTCTATCATTTATTCAGAGCACTATAGGAAATTAAAGGGGAGCTATGATTGGTTGCTATGGGCAATAATGAAAGTCTTAGACCTAGATAGTTTTCATATATGTACGCCTATGTATCTATGTAGTAGTTCATACAAGGCTGAATTTATGTAATTTGGTGCCATTTTTTCACCATTAAAAATAAACAGTTTTAAGAAAATAAACACTGATACTGGTTGTTTTACCATTTTTTATTTTTTTATTTTAGCTGCTATTTCTTGGATTGAGTATACAAATTAAGGTTATATGGGCCTGTAGGGCACATTTTTGTCATGTTTTGTTTTACCACACCATAAAATGTCTTCAATGACAGGAAAGATATTTAGGGTGACATGTATCAACATCATTTTCTGTGTTCTGGCATGAAATACACCAAAAGAGAATGGTGTGCCTGTGTTCACAATGTATGGTGCATTATACGACAAAATTTGGCGCACTTTGTTCCAGACCCAACTCTTTGTAATGCACCAAAGATACAGGGACAAGTTGCACCAGATTTGTAGGATTAGACATATTTATGAATGTGAAACACCAAAAGTAGGCGAATAACTGTCAGAACAGCCAAACCAAGTTAAAAGTGGTCTGCCAGATCCCAAAGTTGTCATAGTAAAAGTAGATTTGTCATTAGGGAAAAAAATATCAATTGTTTCTCAACTTATACCAGTAAAATAATAAAAAGTAATTTAGGATAATTATCAAACTATATAAAATTAAATGTAGAATTAATAATAAATTAAGTAATATCAAATTAATATTAAATTATATAGTATCCAAAAAATATTAAATAATCTCCTAGAACATTTATTTAAAATTAACATAATCTAACATTAATATTAAATTACATAATATAAATTAATGATACCAATACAGAATCTACCATAAATCCCGTTCTTAATCAGAGGTATCGTAGTATTATCAATGTTTGCAAATACAGCACAGCAGGAAAAAAATATAAGAAAAGCCATTACAATAGCATGTCAGTGAATAGAAACTATGGTAGTGATTTTGCTTGATGCACCACAAGTATCAGCAAGACCGGTGGTGTTCCGGCTATTACCATATCTAGAATAAAGGCTGACCTACATTTTGATGAAATAAAATTAACGTATAAAAAAGTATTTTGTAAGATTACATTATAAAGAATGGAAAATATATAAATCCTAACAAAATTTTATTATTGACATAATATATTTTACATTACAAAACCAACTTAATGAATTGCTTTAAACTCTATAGTCAAAACTAAAGCTCATGAATGTCAATCAAGCTGTTAAATGTGTCTTTTGCTACTATGTCACAATACTCTCTCTGTTTTACTACTACTGCAATTCATTGAGATGATTTTCTGATGAAAAATTAATTATTTTAATAAAATGTTGATCTTTTTTTTATTTTTCGTTATCACTACATTAAATGAAAAAATTTTAATCAGATGGTGATCAGTGTGGAAATTAAATTTTGCTTCTCTCAGCCTTTATGCTACATACGGCAATAGCCGGCACATCACATGTCTCACTGGGGCCTGTGGTGCACCAATCAAGATCATAGTCTCTCTGCTATGCACAGCCGACGCTGTGGAGTCCCGGGATCATGCGGTTGAGACGCAGTATTGCATGGGATAGGAAAGGATAATTCCTTATCCCAAGATTCTCATTGTATTCACTGTGCCAGTTTTCAACATATCAAGGTACTGTGGTTTGTGCCCATAAGGCTTTTTGTGGACTAATTTGAAACCGCATTTGTGAGATTAATGGTGACTCCTTGTGGTGAGTTTTGATAACAATTTTTGTTTATGCAATTTTGAACATCTTTTGAACTATCTCAGTATACCGGTTGTATAGAGTTGATTTTTTCTTAACAGTTCTTGATTGCACATTATACCCATGGTCGTTATATCCATTTACTTCCCCAAACTTACCCCCTGAGGTGACTGGTTAGGTACAATTAAAGGCCGGTCGAAACATGTCGGGTTGGGACCATAGGGATATTTAGGGACTACTGAGGGATAGGTTCCTGGCAGGGATGCCCTAATCAGGGTGATATTTCCTGTTTTCTTAATAGGCTAGGTTTTAGTATCACTGTTAGGGTATAATAGGGCATATACACTCACCGGCCACTTTATTAGGTACACCTGTCCAACTGCTCGTTAACACTTAATTTCTAATCAGCCAATCACATGGCGGCAACTCAGTGCATTTAGGCATGTAGACATGGTCAAGACAATCTCCTGCAGTTCAAACCGAGCATCAGTATGGGGAAGAAAGGTGACTTGAGTGCCTTTGAACGTGGCATGGTTGTTGGTGCCAGAAGGGCTGGACTGAGTATTTCAGAAACTGCTGATCTCCTGGGATTTTCACGCACAACCATCTCTAGGGTTTACAGAGAATGGTCCGAAAAAGAAAAAACATCCAGTGAGCGGCAGTCCTGTGGGCGGAAATGCCTTGTTGATGCCAGAGGTCAAAGGAGAATGGGCAGACTGGTTCGAGCTGATAGAAAGGCAACAGTGACTCAAATAGCCACCCGTTACAACCAAGGTAGGCAGAAGAGCATCTCTGAACGCACAGTATGGCGAAATTTGAGGCAGATGCGCTACAGCAACAGAAGACCACACTGGGTGCCACTCCTTTCAGCTAAGAACAGGAAACTGAGGCTCCAATTTGCCAAAGCTCATCGAAATTGGACAGTAGAAGATTGGAAAACGTTGCCTGGTCTGATGAGTCTCGATTTCTGCTGCGACATTCGGATGGTAGGGTCACAATTTGGCGTCAACAACATGAAAGCATGGATCCATCCTGCCTTGTATCAACGGTTCAGGCTGGTGGTGGTGGTGTCATGGTGTGGGGAATATATTCTTGGCACTCTTTGGGCCCCTTGGTACCAATTGAGCATCGTTGCAACACCTTGTGGAATCTATGCCACGAAGAATTGAGGCAGTTCTGAAGGCAAAAGGGGGTCCAACCCATTACTAGCATGGTGTAAATAATAAAGAGGCAGGTGTGTGTATATATGCTGGTCTCACTTTTTTGTTTTGCTTTAGTATTATAGTAAAACTGTTTTTTTGCTTTTTTGGAGAGATAGTATTTGTATTTGTGTATTTTTTTATTGGTAGTTTTAATAAAAGTTATGTTTTATAGGACTTCCTCTTCTCTTTAGTATAATTAACCAAGCAAGATCACAAAAATATTTTCTATTCTATTCTGACATGCTATTCTAAAGGCTTTTCTTTTATTTCTAGCCTTCTGTGATGTGTTTGTAATCACTAATAATACTATAATAACAGTATTTATGGTAGATGCAATTTTGCTTTTCTAATTTCATGTGATTTAAATTATTAATTTTATAATATATAATTTAATATTATTTGTATATAATTTAATTGTCAATACATTTTATATTATTTAATTAGACATGTATTTAAAATTATATAATTTTAAAATAATTTAAAATTATTGGGAAATTATTTTATTTAATAGAGTTTTATAATTAACATCAGTAGGCAAGGCCCTAGATGTCATGAATTCTGTTGAGTCTTTTCTGGCACACCAACATTCCCCTTACTGTTCGGCACAGATGGGATTCACACCAGGATTACCCTGCCTCCACCTACGATGCGCCACATGTAAGAACCGCAGTATGACAGGTTCAGATTTACTTTCGTATTCTACACTATAGCTATTTAGAACTGTTCCTAGTTCATACATGTCGCTGTTAATGTGTAAAATCAAATAACCCCCAGTAATGTTTTAGAAGTAATGATAAAGGGGATATCTGACTAAGTCCTATAGGAATAGTTTTTTTAAAGACTTAGGACAGTCTTTGGCTAGGGCCAGCCAGCATAAGACAAAAAACGCCAGAAAGTCAGCGGCTTTTTGTTCTATGCAAGACCCGGTTTTTGTCACTTATTTGTGCAAAAAAACGCGGCAAGTTTTAGTTTTTGCTGTCAGACCACACAATTTACAATTGAATGGGCATATTTAATTGTATCAACATCCTAATCAAATTTTACTGTTTTTGACAGTAAAATAAATATAATTAGAGATGGGCAAATTTCTCAAAAATTTGATTCGGTCACTTTGCCGAATTTTCCGACAAAATTTGTTTCGTTCCGAATTACTTCGGCACGAATCGCGTTAAAAAGCAGCTATTTCCAGGCTGCACAGAGCCTGCAGGGTGCTGTAGAACGTTGTGCCATGCTTAAATATGCAGAGGGAGCTGGTTTGGTCTTCATACAATGTTTGTGTTTTAGTATGACACGCAGATGACTGCCGCCGCTCTTAGAATCGCTTCACTATAAAATTCCCTGGGCACTTAAGAGGGCAAAACTGACCAAAAAACTCAAGCGGGAATGTAGCCTGATAAAGCATGCCAGCGAAAGCTGAAAAAAACAAGCTGAGAGCTCAGGTGGCAAACATTAGTGAGTGTGGAGGTGACGGCGGCGCCACAGCAGCAATGGGTCAGGCAGGGCACAATGACATTCTGGAGGGTGGCAAAACACGAGGGAAGCCACAGAGTGGCACAATGACTGAGAGCGGAGGTCACGGCGCAGCAGTAATGAGGTCAGGCAGTGGCACAATGCATTCTGGAGGGTGGCAAACAGGAGGAAGCCACAGAATGGCACATCACACAGTGTGGAGGTCACGACAGCAGCAGCATGAGATCAGGCAGTGGCCAAAATGACATTCTGGAGGCGGCAAAACAGTATTAGGCACAGAGTGGCAAATACGGGGAGCACACGAACTGAATCAGCAGTGGCACAATGATTGGAGGCGGGCAAATTGGCACGAGGGCAAAACAGTGTAGGCCGGCGGCAGCAATATGAGATCAGGCAGTGGCACAATGACATTCTGGAGGCGGCAAAACAGTATTAGGCCACACTGTGGCACAATGATACAGTGTGGAGTCACGACAGCAGCAGCATGAGATCAGGCGTGGACAATGACATTCTGGAGGTGGAAACCAGTATTAGGCCCGAGAGGCACAATCACACAGTGTGGAGGTCACGGCGGCAGCAGTATGAGATCAGGCAGTGGCACAATGAATTCTGGAGGCGGCTAAAACAGTATTAGGCCACAGAGTGGCACAATCACAAGTGTGGAGGTCACTGGGCGGCAGCAAGTATAGAGATCAGGCAGTGGCACAATGACATTCTGGAGGCAGCAAAAACAGTATTAGCACCAGAGTGGCACAATACACAGTGTGGAGGTCACGGCGGCAGCAGTATGAGGTCAGGCAGTGGCACAATGACATACTGGAGGCGGCAAAACAGTATTAGGCCACAGAGTGGCACAATGATACAGTGTGGAGGTCACGACAGCAGCAGCATGAGACCAGGCAGTGGCACAATGACATTCTGGAGCGGCAAAACAGTAGTCGGCCACAGAGTGGCCCACTGATCCAGAGTGGAGGTCACGACAGCAGCAGCATGAGATCAGGCAGTGGCACAATGACATTTTGGAGGCGGCTAAACAGTATTAGGCCACAGAGTGGCACAATCACACAGTGTGGAGGTCACGACAGCAGCAGCATGAGATCAGGCAGTGGCACAATGACATTCTGGAGGTGGCAAAAACAGGATGGAAGCCACAGAGTGGCACAATGACTGGAGAGCGGAGGTCACGGCGGCAGCAGCAGCATGAGGTCAGGCAGTGGCACAATGACACAGTGTGGAGGACATGGCAGCAGCCACAGCAGCAGCATGAGGTCAGACAGTGGCACAATGACACAGTGTGGATGTCACGGCAACAGCAACAGCAGCAGCAGCATGAGGTCATAGAGGTGGCACAATGACAGAGTGTTGAGGTGGGTGGCAATACCAGTCCCTGGTAAAGATGGTGGTAGCAGATGGAGAAATGCAGCAGATGTGTGGCATCAGCGGGTGGCGGCATCAAGAATAGTGGCTGAGGCAGGTAGTTTGAACCCAGACTGACCCCTAAGGCATTGGTGTGTGGAAATCCTGGCCGATCCCCTGATTCATCTTGACAAAGGGTCAGTCGTTCCACATTCCCGTGGACAAGCGGGATCTCCTTGGGGTAACGATGGCCCCGCCGCACTGAACACCCGCTCTGATGCTACACTACACGGCCGGGCAGGACAGTTCTCCACTGCAAACTCGGCAAAGTTGCGGCCACACATCCAGTTTGGCTGCCCAGTAGTCAGCGGATCTTCTAACTGAGGTGGCAGAGTGCTGTCCAAGTAGGCCACAAACCTGTTGGTTCAGGGACATGCTCCAGGTCCTGCTGCTGCTGCTGGCGACTGCCCTCCTCACTAGGCGTGGTGAAGGAAGCTGCTCATCAGTGACTCCAGTTTAGGTTACTACTGATGGAGCTGGTACTGCTCCTACCCCCCACCTTCCCAGCAGCCGCGGCAGTAGTACGTGAGCGCTGAGGAACCCCCGGTCAGACCTGTCCGAGGAGGGACGATGCCGCACATAGGCAGCAGCCAACTGATTAGGAGGATTTTCCTATAGTATTTGAGTTTGTCTTCCTCTCATTAGCTGGGAAAAAGGCTCCATTTTGGACGGTAGCGAGGGTCCAATAGGGTGGAGAGCCAGAAGCATCCCTTGCCGGATGCTGACTATTCGGCTGTCACTAGCCAGGCAAATATAGCATGCTGCGGGCCATCTGCACAGATGCTCCGAGGGGCTCCCTGCCTACATTTCCACTGTATACTCCACGGTGCTTGGGGGTCATCTGCCTCGTCTTCCTCATCTCCATCCTACCTCCTCCATGCTGCTCCTGCTCCTCCTCTCTGTCACCTGGGTAGAAAATCCACTCATTTCACCAGACAATGCTTCTGCTACAATGTCCTACTCCTCCTCCTCCTCCATTTAAGTCCCCAACGGACTCATGTGGCCAAGAGATGTAGTCGCCACATATCCAGACCCCTGCCCAGAAAGATTTTTTCAGCATCTGTTCCAGGACATGAAGCAGTGGAATGATGTTATTCATCCCGTAGTCCTGGCGACTGACAAATAACGTCGCCTCCTCGAATGGCCTCAACAAACGGCAGGTGTCACGCATGAGCTGCCACTGGCTGACATCAAAGTTACACAGCGGAGTACTTCTGTCTGCCTGGATCATCAAAAAATCGTTAATGGCCTTTCTCTGTTCATACAGTCGGTCCAACATGTGCAGGCTGGAATTCCAGCGGGTGGAAACATCGCATATCAGAGTGTGTTGGGGGAGGCCGTTCTTCCGCTGCAACTCGAGGAGGGTGTTCCTGGCTTTGTACGAATGGATAAAGTGCATGCACAGTTTCCTGGCCATTTTCATAATGTTCTGAAGATCGGTGGAAGACTTCAGGAACCTTTTCACAACCAGATTGAACACGAACGCCATGCAGGGCACATGAACCATCCCTCCTCGGTGCAGCACGGACACCATGTTCCTCCCATTGTCCGTCACCATGGTTCCGATTTGCAGTTGGCGCGGAGAAAGCCACACATCGATTTCTTGCTGCATGACGCAGAGCAGTTCCTCCCCTGTGTGACTTCGTGCGCCGAGGCAAGCCAGGTGTAGAACTGCGTGACACCGCATCTGGACCGGGAGATGATGTCAAAGAGAAACAGCTCCCTTCTGCAGAGGTGGTGGAGCCTTGACTGGCTGCAATGGCATGCATGCCAAAGGGCGCTGCTGCTGCTGCTGTTACTGCGGCGGCAGGATGGACCACAACATCTGAGCCACGTTTCTCCCAGGCCACCGGATGGTGACGCTGCATGTGTTGACGCAGGGCCGTGGTGCCAACGTTAGCTCCCTGGCCACGCTTCACTTTCTGCCCACAGATTCTACATATACCCATATTCGGCTCCTCCGGTGTCTTAGCAAAGAACTGCCACACCGCCGAGTATCGGATTTTACCGCCAACGCTCCGCACTGAGTGACTACTGCCGCCGCTGCCTCGCTGAGCCCCTGTGCTGCTACTTCTTGGGAACTGCGAAGCGGGTTTATTTACCACGTGCCGCTGTGCTCGACCCTCACACTGATGCTATCCTGCTGACTCATGGCCACACGACCCACTATGCATGGCTGCGCTGCTGCCTGTCAGCGCAAGCTGACGCCTCTTCTCCTGACGATGTGAAGCCCTTGCCTCAACCGAGCTCCTAACGTGCGGTCGGCTACATCATCATCGATATTTGTTGACTTAATTCGTCATTGCTGTCTCTATACCGGTCTTGGTATGCTGAGGTCGACCTCTCACAACCATGACTCCTTCATGCCATCTCTCCACATCTATACTTTGCCGCCTACTGCAAAGAAGCAGGCGATATCTGGCACCATTTCTTCGTGCCAAGTAGTAGCTGACTGCCTACCTCAAATTGTTCATCCTCGCCTTAATATAGTTTGGCGCTGAGCCCAGAAACCACATATAGATCTCGTGGCATGCAGGGAACCCCCGGATGGTGACAGAGGCGGGTGAGGACATAGGTGAGGCGCCGCTGACATCCGCTCCCGGGCCATGCCAACTACTGTTGTGTCTGAGGTATCCCACCCCCGACTCTTGCTGGGGTGTTGCAGATGTCATATGGGAGAAGAGGATGACCTAGTCAACCCAATCAATTTTAACCTTGGGTTGCTGAACTAAACACGGCCGCTAGATGACATCGTGCAAGTTGTGGGCATCACCGTAATGACCCCTGCTGCGTCGTCCTTGCTGTGACTGCGACCTGGGCCTGTTTCAGGAATGTTTGGCCACTGCCAGATCGCAAGGTGCAGAAGCCTGCCACCTCTCTAGTCTGACATTACTGTTTGTTCTAAAATGTCAGCAGACACTGTTGATGATGTATGGAGGTATCTGTATAAATGATAAATATAACCCTGTTTTGACTCCAAATGAACCCAAGTAACAAGCTTGAGGTTAACAACCTTGTATAAATTGCGCCAAATGCCAGAAGATGGGCCCATTGAAGGCAAGTTTAGGGCTATGTATGGTCGGGTTTGGACTTTTACCGTTGGGTTTTTACTAACCCTGAAAACGCGAAACATGAACAAGTGCTTATGGATTAACCGGGGGTGGTCCCCCTGAGGAGTTTTAGGCGGTTTTCAGGAAGAGTCGTGATATCATGTTTGGCGTTGAAAAAGGAGCGGGTTTATTATTTGGTCGCAAAACAGGACAAAATACAACGGCTTAATTAACCGCCTGGTATTTGTAATTGCTGGATGCCAAAGATTGAGCCCCACACAAACTAGTAGCTTGTAGGTGTTACATATTGCGCTGTTTTCTACGCCACACTACAAAGATACAAAATTGTAATTAACCTCTTGCTTGTGAATTAGGCTAAACTTTCAGAAAAATTTATATATTTTGGCGTTGAAAAGAGGTTTTTGGGGTCAGACTACACCAGCAAAACAACGCTTCAATTAACCCCTTGGATGTAAATTGCGCCAAGAATTGAGCCGACAAACTAGTAAACTTTGTAGCGTGTTACAATTGGTGTTTTCTACGCCACACAACAAGAGATACAGTTGTAATTAACCTTTGTTTGAATTTGGCTTCAAGGAAAAATTTATAATTTTGGCGTTTGAAAAAGACTTTCTTGGGGGCAGCACACCCAAAACAAGCTTTAAATTTAACCCCCGGATATAAAATTTCCCAAAGAATGAGCCGCACAAACTAGTAGCTTTGTAGCGTGTTACAATTGCGTGTTTTTTTAAAGCCACACCAAAGAGATACAGTTTTTAATTAACCTTTGCTTGTAATTAGGCTACAGGAAAAATTTTTTATTTTGGCTTGAAAAAAACCCTTTCTGGGGTACACACCCACAAAACAAACTTTTTTAACCCCTGGGTGTAAATTGCGCATAGAATTGACAGGCCCAAAATTTAAGTGGATTTGTATTTTAAAAATTGTTTTTCTTTTTAAAAGAAAAAAAACAGGGAAATGGGTTTAGATCCACTTGGATATTGAATGTATATGCAGCGCAGTGGACGCACACTGGTTTCAGATCCAAAAACCCCAAAAAATTAAAATTTGAACATTAAGAGAACGTCTCGAGACAAGCTGAGAACCCCCCAAAAATCGCTGTATAAAAATCAATTCTTCGTAAAGCTATCAGCCCGGGGAGCACCTTTCCCCATGAGACAGTGAGAGGAAGGGGGCTCCCGGCGTCGCGCCCGGGGGCTTATAGTGCGGTGAGCCACAGAAACCCCCCGGTCTTATTAGCTTCACCTCTGCACATGTCTGCAGGCTAGCCCTTCTTCCCCCCGAGTGCTTTTCCCCATTAGCGCCATGTGCTTTCAGCCATTTTATCAATCAAAAACACACTTCGTTCACCGAAGTACCCCAAAGTTCGACTTTGTTCGACCGAAATTTTTCCCGAAATTCAAACGAATTCCACTTTGTTAGAATCGATTCGCCCATCTCTAAATATAATGTTAGTTTTAAAATAAAGTCAATCAAAACCCTTTAAAAAGGCACAATCGCATGAAATAATTGTATTAGCTCTAGAGGCTTTTTACCGCGATGGTTTATCTGTGTTTAGAACAAAGTGTGACCTAAATGGCCTCAGCAGATACAGAAAAGGAAGGTCAAACACACCTTATCTCTGCTTATCTCTAGTAGCATGATCTCACCTATCATTAACAATGTAGGACACTGATCTTCAAACTGTTCAAGCTAACTTCTTTAAGCATCGCAGTGCTAGTGGAGGGGTAATTCTGTTACAACAGGTAACAGTAGCAAGGAGCACTCATAACTGTCAATAGGATCCTGCTGTCTAGATAACTTGTGCTGTCAAACATGACTGCTCTGAGTGCCACAAATGCTGCTTTTACTACATTATGCAGCCAAACTGCAAGATAGATGGTGCCCCCTATATTGAAGGCAGTTAGGGCATGTCCCCACGGCACGGGTTTTCAGCCGCTTTTTCACCCGGTTTGCGGTTTTTCAGACCGCCTGAAAAACCGGCCGAAAATGAGCACAATGGTGCTCTATGGAAAACCCGTGCAGCAGTCCCCACTGCACGGGTTTTCCACCCGGCGGTTTTGCCGGCGGCGGCCCGGAATCTGTGCTCATCGCGGAGAAAAGCCGCCCCCCGCGGCCGTGGGAACGGGCGCAAAACAGGACAAATACCGGCCGGGAAAACCGGCCGGTATTTGTCCTATGCCGTGGGGATGCGCCCTTATTGTGCCCTGTGCAGTCACACAGGGTGTAAACCTCCTGGAGCTGGACCTGAGTGTGTAACATAAACGCAGCTGTTTAAATAAACATACCCATGGCCAATAAAATTGATACAAAAGTGTGTAGCTTGGCATAAGAGAGTTCACAAAAAATGCGTGACTTTTAAATACGGCGTAAATCTCTTCATAAATTTTCCTCTTGGTATTAGTTTAATTTTGTTTCTAATTTGGAACACATTAGGCGTCATGTATGAACGGGGCTTTGCAAGTTATTTTGCATAATGTCCACCAAAGAAACTATCATGGCCCCTGTCCGGCATATGAATGAACTGTTGTGTGCCAAATATTGACCAAAGTCAGACATCCTCACCACTTTTGTCTGCACAAATTCTTAGGTAGCGTGCCGCACATAGATAAGAATAGACACACTTATGAATGTGGCTCAACAGAATGTGGCTCAAAAGTGTCAGACTAATCCAAGCTAATTTCAAAGTGGCGAGACTGAGACAAATTGTGTCACAGACACTTTTTGCGACACTTTTTTTGGACACATTTATAAAGTGCTATGAGACGCATTCATACATTCTGACGAATGGTACACTTACTTACAGTACTGAGAAGTACGACTGTTGAGGCGACAACAATTTTCATACATATCGGCAGGGTTGCATTTATGACAGTGGCCCCTTTCCACAAGGCCACATCCACATTTGACTAAGCCTACACTGGTTGAGGAGCTTAATTGTCTAAAACAAATAGCAGGAGTATCTAAAACTATGGGCAACATCTATGCATTTGGCTGTGCCATTTTTGTAACTCGGCACCGTAACACCAGTTCTAAATAGACATAGAGGAGTGTATAATACTATAAAGGAGTGTATAATACGACTGTATGAATGAAAGTGTTATGTGCCAAACCTTTTTGCTGCATTACACTCAAATTTTGTATGGCACTTTCTCCCTGAACTGTTGTGCATTAAAATGTGTCTTCAGGCACACATTGCGCCAAGTTTGGCCGTACGCCCGTTCATACATCTATAGAACCGGCAATAAATGGCAAAGAATAGTGAAGGTGAATTCATAGATGTCACCCTGAGATGCTACGTTAAATGTAAAGAAAACAAATATGTAATGATTTGGAAATCTCGTGTAGTCATATTTCGTTCACAACAGAACATACTGTAGAACACAATCCGAATGTTGAAAACTATATTTTTTTATTTCATTAAAAAAATAATTAACTTAGAAATTAATGACAGCAACAAATCTCAAAAAGTTGGATCAGGGCCATGTCTACCATTGTGTATCATCTCCTTTAATTTGTATGTCTGGGAAGCGGAGAAAAACAAAATTTGGCGTTGGGGCCCTGGATGCCCTTGCTGAATTTTCGGATCCAAAAGGGGCACCAAAGTTTTTTTTTTGGGTGAAAGTTTTGTACGCTCCTCGTTCAGCCCCCTGGATTTTCTTTTTACAAACCCTATGCTGTTGTAAGAATTAAATTGACAGTAGCTTAGCTTGGTCTTGCTGAAATATGCAGAGCCTTCCCTAGAACAGTTATTGCCTTGATAGGAGCATATGTTGCTCTAAAACATCTATAAACTGCTGAGAATTGATTTTTCATTAAAGCTGAAAGTTCTTTAATTTAAGCACCCCCTTTAACCAATCAAATGGAGGCTTTTGAACTGTACACTGATAATTAGCTTGGTGGTCCTTCTCCACTTGAATCTGCAGGACACGGCATCCATGGTTTCCATAAATAATTTTAAACTTTGTGTATTGACTTAAAACATTTTTCCCCAATTTTCCCCCACCCATTTTTTAAATGACCCTTGGGTCATGGAATATGCTAGTTTTTCTGGATTGTGTTATACAGTCTTTATTTTTGCTCAGTAGAGCAGTAACTTGCATTTGTGGACTGCATGGAAAAACTGTGGTCTTTTAGAAAAAATTTTTTTTTAAGGAATTTCTGAGGCCCCCAAAATCCCCGGGGTGAATTTTCATGCCCCCAAAATTTTAATGCTTTTTTAATTGCGGGTGCCGCTGAAGCCCCATAGAAATTCAGGGAGCTTCAATATTTGAACCCTTTCATTGTTTTTTTGTGCACATTGGATTTCTAAATAGATTCTCTGAAACCCTTTGATATTTTTTAACTTTTTTACTTGGGTAGGTTTATTATTCAAAAAGTTTTTTAACTATGTTGAGGAACATTTTTTCTGAAGTTTTTAAATTTTTACATACAGTTTTTCACAGATTGGTGAACATCTGACCATTTTGCTTTTAACACACTCTGCCTCTCTTACATCATCGTTTTATACACAATCATGTGACTAGGTGCAAATTCACCCTCCAGCTGTTTTTCATTAATAGCATAACTTTTATAGCCTTTGTTAACCTTTCCCCAACTTTTTCGAGATGTATTGCTGTCATCAATTTGTAATTGATTTGATTCTTTTAGATAAAATTGAAAATGTTAAACTTTTATTTCCTAATATTTATTCTATCTTGTTTTGTTAATCACATTTGGTTAGAAGAGACTTTCAAATAATTGTATTCCTTTTTTTCTTTATATTTTACTTAACCTCAACTTTTTGGGACTTGGGCTTGTATTTTTATGCATTGTTTAAAGCAATACATACAGTATAAAAAACTAAAGTGATTGTCCTTTTTTTTAGTGCGTAAGACAAGAGTTTTATGTGCATAATTCTACAATGGTGATCACCTGGGATTACAAAAAATCCTGCCTGTATTTTGCTTGATACTTAATTTACTTATTTGTATATTTTATGTGTTTTTTCCATTGAAATATATGCACTTTTTAGAGGCCTTTTTACATCATTAGAATCCGGCTTAAGACTACAAGCACAGTGTTGATTGTGCCTCCCCATACATTCAACTACTTAATATTTGCCTAAAAATACTTTTTGAGCATCATTCCGACTACTTTTGGATAAATTATTGGCTAAGTATTTAAATGTCTCATTAAAAACCAGCTGCAGCTTGTGTTCATTTATAAATAAAAAAAATCACTAAGATAAAACTAAAATAGGAACCATGTTTATAGGAAATGATTAGGAGTTAGAATTTCTTTTGACTTTATAAAGTATGTTAGACACCTGAATAAATTCCTACAATAGTCCACCTACAGTATTATTTTGAAACAATAAAAGCCCCTACAGTAATACTAGAAATGTTGTTAACACTGCATATTTCCAAGCATTTTATTGTCTATTTTTTACTGGTTCCCTGCAGAATAAATGCAGCACAGAAGGCAATTTTGCAAAGTACTTAGCAGAAAACTATTATCTACTAATTATTAGAAATTGCATGTTGCTTTTAATTGCATAAATAAATAGTTCTACCTGAAAGCAATTAGAAAATGTTTGTCTTTAAAGGCTTTGTAATTTTGATGTGCAATAATCAGATTGTTAACTATTCCTTCTCAGAACGTGTTCATTATTTCTTTTTCTAATTATTTGTCTCTATCCAACTTGAGTTTGAAAAAAAATTATAAAGTACCAAAAATGAATAACAACTTGGAATGTACAACTGCTTCAGATTGACTTTACAAAAGGAGATACTCACATGTAATGTATAAATAAACCTCTAGTACTAATAGATGAGAAAAGATGCTCAAAATCATTACTATAAACCCTTGAAAACCAGGACATTTTTAGGTTTAAAGTGGTTTTGCTACGATGTAATGTTGACGTGGGATCCTCCAAAATGGGTATTTAAATCAACTTTTCTAAAATATGTGATTACAAAAGGAAGCCTGTGAGAGCTACAGCTTGCTCAGTCCCCTTAGTTTCCTGAAATTTCACATTGACACGACCAGGAGCTGAAGGAGCGATCTGGCCCGCGCTTGCTGTTTGCACTTCTTATGGGTGCGGGAAATGAAGGAACTTAAAAGGGGTGGGGGAGAAAGTGCGTGTAGGGTTTTGTTGCTGTATTGGAATCCATGGATGTAGTAATTATTTGAGTAACTGAAACGTAGTGGTATCCAGCACGCCCCCAATGGATATTTAAAAAACATAAAAAAAATTTATTAGCAAAAACTAAAATTAAAAAAACTTAAATGCACTTGGCAGATGGAAGGAGTGGGCCCAAGAGGCCCATAGAAAAAAAACACTGACGCGTTTGGGTTTAGTATGTGGCGCCCTTATCATGTGACATTTGCATGCAACTTTTTTTAGAATAAATTTTTTCCCCCACAATTAGGCTTCATTGCACATGATTGAATAAAAAAACATCGATAAACGCTGAAAGCATAAAAGGTAAATTTAAACCCCGGCCTCCATGCTGCCACGGCACGCCGGACAATGCCAGTGGGTCCCCCTTTTTTTCCCCCCCCCCCCCCCCCCCTTGTGGGTGGTTGGGCTCCCCCCCCCCCCTTTTTTGGGGGGGGGGGGCCAATGGTCGGGCCCCCAGGGGGGGGGGGAGGGGGCGGGAGGTAAAAATCCTGCATGAACTACCCCGGGGGCTATTTGGAGGAAGTATCTTTATACAAGTAAACAGATTAAACCGTAATTTTTTAAAACCATTAAAAAAAAAAGTCAGAAATAACTGATTATAGCGGGATGTCTTGGTACTTATGGCTGAACTAACTTTAATAATAAACATTTTTTCACTTAATATTTAAAACCCCTTTGGGGGTAAGTTGTATTGGGATTGTGATCCGTAGCCCCCTATTTCGGAGTTTTTGTACCGGGTCACCCCCTCTAATAGGTTTTAATACCTTTCTATGATTTTTACTTTTAAAAAGTTTGGGACCTGAGTTTTTTGAAATTTTAATGAAGTGTTTCTGGCCCAAATTTGCTTCTATCTGCTACAGACGAGATGTCATTGAAATTCCTTGGACGGGCTGGCAAATAGACAGGTGCGGCGTTGTCTAAGGCCGCACATAAAGAAGCCCTAGCAGCTAAGCCAAGTGGTCGATTGCCCCGGGGGGGTTTGTAACAGATAGAGGTTTAAAAAATTGCCCAATGTTTTTGCCCTTTTTTGGTCTTTTCCGTACACCCCTTGGATTTAAATCAAATCCAATGTGGGGATCTTCAGATGGTGGGGGATATTTTAATACTTGTATGTCTTGTACTAATGGGGTGTATTTTAGGTTTTCTTTTTCTCGGGGGGTTTTTTTTTTAGTAGTTTCTTTTTGTTTCCCCCGATTTTTTCTGGCTTGATAATACGGTTGGGGATAGCCCCCCTGTTTTTAGCCCTGATTGTTGCTACGCTTGTGGTAAAAACACCGGTTGCGCAATTACTTTTCATGCGTTAGTTCCCAATGGGTATTGCCTTTTTGGTCGATTTTAGTTGGAAACTATTGAAATGCGTATGGTGTTGCCTGCACGGCCCTTTCCTATAGTTTTAGTAAGACAATGTGGCCCGGTTCCCTATTAATGTTAAATCAAAGGAAGTTAACCCTTTGCACATATTTCAGATTGTGAAAGTCAAGTTTTAAAAGGGGTTTTTGTTCATATAGTCAAGGGAACAAAAGGGACGGCAGATATTTCTCCTCCCCCAATGTTTTGGGAGGCATCGAGTATCTGCCGTACCCAAAGCCCCCTTTGTGGAAGGGATTGTTTGGATCATAAAAATATAAATTTCCCCCCCCACGACATGACCAAATTGGCCCGGATGGAGAGTATTTGGCCCCCATCGATCCCCGACAATTGTAGGGGTTGAATTTATGTTGAACTAAAGTGTTGTATGACAAAAAAGGACCTGACCACATCTAGATATATTTCTGCAAATCGATGAATAATTTTTATTTGCTTAAAGATGTTGTGTGCCTCAATTGACAGAGTGGGGTTTTGTGTAGAGGGCTCTACGTCACTTGAACCCCAATGTACGACTAGACCCTGTTTTTGTTTGCTGCATTTTGAAACTTTTGTATCTGACAAAAGCCCGGAAAATCTTTTACCGTGGTTTGCAAAAGAGAGTCAAAACCCACTGGCATAACTTTCTGATAAAGAATAAGCCCCAGACGATTGGTCTCATAAAAGGGGTTTCCCAGATTCTTGTGAAATTTTTGGGGAAACCCCGTACAGGAGGGGACAAATGGATGGTTATTGAGTTAAAAACAACTTGTTTTTTATTTAGTGTTCCCATGTTGTGCCCCTTCCCCTTATAAATGTATTAGCTCTTTTTTAAATTTTTTAGTGGGGTCCCGTTGGAGGTGTTGTATTGGTGGTATTCGTGCATGATTAACATGGTTTCCCTATTTTTTGCGGTCCATCATACCACCATCCCCCCCTTATCTGCCATTCTAATCTCTATCTCTTCTAATGACATAAGATGACGTAAAGCCGTTCTATGTTTTCCCGTCAGATTTTACATATTTTCCTTCTGTATATGATTGTATAGAGATCTGAGTTTCTCTTTCAACTAGTTTTTGGGAAAGACATCCATAGACTTAGTCCTTGAATTTACAGGATAAAAGTCTGGATTGCTCGTGATGAAATCTTCGGCTTGGCGCATAGGCTCCCAATGCATATTAGCTCCTAGGGAGCTGAGTTCCCGTCGAGTCATCAGGGCACTTTGTTCCTGCAAGGACATTCCGTTGTAGTGAGTCAATGAGCTATCTCTGCGAATGTTAGAGTCCTGGATGGAATCCTCCTGCCAGAAATGTTTCTTTACTGTCAAATTGCGAATAAACTTGTTTATATCTCTAATGGTAGAGACCAGGTCGAAGTCCTCTTTTAATGCAAAATTGAGGCCCATGGATAATACATTTTTTTCATCCTCCGTTAAGTCAATTGTAGAGATATTGTGTACAGCAATAGTTTGGTGGTTCTCTACTTGTTCTCCCGTTGCCTCATTTGCATGTGAGGTTTCTCTTTTGTGGTGTTTTCGCCCACCTCTTTTACGTCGTTTTTTGACCGTTGGTTCTTTTTGTTTTTATAGGCACTTTTGTGGTAGGGACTACTTGCTCCCATATCATTCTGTGATAGGCATTCTTGTGACGTATTTCTTGAGGTGTCTGTGTTGGACTCAGATGAGTCAGAATCAGTAGATCCAAAACGGACCTTTTTGTTTTTATTTTTGAATTGACGAGACTTATATTTCAGAATGGATTTAGGGTGTCCAGCTTGTGTTGACTTGCGTCCCCATTCATATACTTGATTCAAGGCGTAGTCTTCCGTGTCTCTTTTTAATTTAGATTTTTTTATTTCCATGATGTTGGATTCCAATTTGGATACGTTTTCTTTCATTTTTTGTATTTCCTCTGTGTATATGGGTAAGTCTTGGAACTCTACAATACTTGTTTCAAGCTCCTTTATGTCCTGAGATATTTGTTGCAATTTGTCGTCTTCGTATTTGATAATGAGTTGGATCAGTTTAATGGAGCATGCTGATAATATTTCATTCCACTCAAGAGAGAACTGTTCATTGTATATAGTTGTTGGTATCTTCTTTAACCTGAGGCCCCTTGGTATCATGTTTTTCTCTACGTAGTTATTCAGTGTCATATAATCCCACCATATTCTAGTTACTTGTAATGATTGTTGTTCCAATGTTCTGACTATAGTAATGAAATACATGTGTCTCTGGTCTTTATTTCCTGCATCGGCATTAAACATCTGCGCCATATTTTCTCTTCCAGAGTTACGATCACATAGCGCCATTGTTGCCTTTGTGCAGTTGAAAAAAAACAAATGTACTGGTAATTACCACTCCTGCCGTAGTAAATCACTGACCATTAAATTGTGTGCATAAAGAATGATTACAATTATATATTTAAAAATTATATATATATATATATTAATATTTTATTATAATAAATATATTATATATTTTTAAATATAAATATTATATATGGTCTATCATCCATGATGGAGGTGCCGGTTAGAAAAATTTGGGAAATTCCCAAAGGGGAAGTATTTGCACCAGTCCTTTCCCCGGGTGATATAGTACACGGATGTCTCCCAAAGCATGCAGATTTAAAACCGTAACGTATAAAATTCAGCATGACCAAAGGATATTTAAAAACATACAAATTTTTTATGCAAAAAACATAAAAATGAATACAAAAACTTACAATGCACTACGTGGTCAAGATGGCAAAGGTGTCGGTGACCAGAGAGTCCATAGACAAAAAACAGAACGCGCTTTTTTCAGGCTTAAGTATGTGGCGCACTTACTCATAGTGACAGTTTACTGCAACATTTAGATTGAATTTTATACCCCACTAATTAGAGCTTCATTGCACATGATTTGAATTATAAACATAAGCTAAACGCTGAGATGGCATAAAACGTTAAACTTACTCCGGCCTCCATGCCGCCACGCACGACGGGACAATGCTGCTGAGGTCACCGCTCTGCACTTCCGGACTTGCGCTGCACGCACTAACAGGCACAGTGATGGGCAAGTAGGATTGCGCATGCGCACCAACTCTCTTGTGTCCTACGTTCTATTGGTGGTGCGTGGTTGCTCATGGTACAGGGCCGCTACTTTGTATTTACGGATTAGAACAACGCTTTCTAGTGCGCTAGCGCTGGCAGGTAAAATCCTGCATGAACTACCCGTGCTGCTGACACTTGGAGGAGTTCTATCTTGCTACATATGTAAACATGATTAAACCGTTTAATTTTAAAACCATTAACAAAAGTCCAGAAATAACTGAATAGCGTATGTCTTGGTACTTATGGCTGAACTAACTTTAATAATAACACATTTGTTCTCACTTAATATTTAACCCTGTCGGGGTAGTTGTATTGAGGATTGTGATCCAGTAGGCCTCCCAATAAAAGGAGTTTTTGTACCGGATCATCCCCTCTAATAGGTTGTAATACCTTCTCTATGATTTTTACTTTTAAGAAGCTGGTATCTGAGTTGTGCATTTGAATGAAGTGTTTCGAGAGGCCCGATTTGGTTCTATCTGTACAGGACGAGATGTCTTTAATATGTTCATAGGAATCTTATTTTAAAGTTCCTGGTGTGCTTTCTGTGTAGGGACATTGCATTTTTCTTGTGCACCATGCTTGGTACACGACATATTTTTATGTCGCGTGTTACAATTTACAAAAATAGTTGATGGTTTAACTTGTTGTACACCAGTATTGTCTTGAAATTCCTGGACGGGCTGGCAAATAGACAGGTGCGGCTTGTCTAAGGCCGCACTTAAAGATGCCTTGCAGCTAAGCCAAGGTGGGTTGATTTGCCCCCGGGGTTGTAAACAGCTAGAGGTATAATAATTTGGCAAATGTTTTTGCCTCCTTCTTGGTTGACTACCGTACACCCCTTGGATAAAATCAAATCCAATGTGGGTCTTCAGATAGAATGGGGGAGATATTTTAATACTTTGTTTTTGATCAACACTAAATGCCTAGTATGTTATAGTACTAATGTGGGTGTATTTTTAGGTTTTCTCTCTCTGGGGGTGTTTTTTGTAGTAAATATTTGCAGACGATTCCTTCTCCTTGTTCTCTGCCTCACCCCTCTCCTCTCACCCCTGCAGCCTTTCATAAGGCTGCATGCTTTTTTTTATATTCTCTCTCGAGCAGATAAGAGGTAAGGAACTCACTTTGTGGCAAACCCCTTTAAGGATCAAAAATGTTTTTGTTTTTGATCATTTTTAATTTGTTTATTTTATAATGTAATACTTTCAAGTGGGCTTGCTTTTTTCAAGGTCTTGTTAGTTTTGTTTGGTCATATAAATGCACTTAAGAAAACTTATTTGCAAGTTAATTGACACTACTGAACTTATTAAGTACACGTGGTATACTACTTAAGCACACGATGTTTTTTGTTAGGCACACCTTTTTATACCCTGAAATGGTATATTGAACAGGACAAGCCCTAGAGTCAAACAACATAGGTATGGGTATAGACTGCATCTGGTTAATGAGGTGTATCTGTTTGATTTCTTTTTTTATTTATTTTTTTCTGATCTGTTGTTAAAGCTGGAACAGTGGATGTACATTACACCCATTATCCTATCTTGATCATAAAGGCATCAGTCACAGACTGCCAAACTTGATCAGTAAATCATTAATAGTATGGCCTTAATCCGCTGTATGGACCTATCAGACGTGTGTCATACTAATATTGCATGGTCCTGAGGTTACAATATTATGAGAATTCAACAAAGTATAAGCTTTTGGCCCTTTTGAGCCAGCGATAATAAGTTAAAATGGTTTATTCATTGATAGTAAAGCCTTTTCCTTTCCTTGATTATGGACATATTGACTTCGACATGTTGAGGACCTGATTTCTATGTGTTGTTTCCTTCTTGGACAGAAGATCCCTTAAAGCCATTTCAGATTAAAAATGATTTGAATCATGGCCACTATAATATTGATATTTCAACGAGAACAGCTACTTCAGGGGAAATGAGTTGTCATACCCTAGCAAAAATAATCGGTCTGTGTTCTAAATGGTTTAGCTTCTGGTAAAACAGCCCTTTTTAAGAAATGGAAAAAGGAAATCCATTTTCTATTAATAAAAATATATAGTTGGGGAAATTTTTTTTTTCATATTTATATAGGAAATCATATCTATAAAATGTAGACGTCTATTAACATAGTTGTAATATGGTTGTAACAGGGCTGCTATAGAGGTTGATTTCATACATAGTCATACTAAAGTTTTTCATTAGGTGGTCATCGTCATGTTAAAATAAACTAACAAACTTGATATATATCTAGACTTAATGCGACTACTTAAAGCAGCTGCACTGTTTACGTGCATACAATAATAAAAGAAAGGATGAAGTTATGCATGGGTGAATATGTGTGATGAGCGATTACGTTGTACTATCGTCATCGGGTCGTTAGTCGATATTGACCAATTATCATAAGATATCCGATTGTTCGTTAAATGATTATCGCGGATGACCATTAATAGTTATGGGAGAGCAAACAAAACCTTCATTCTTGAACCCAAAACAGGGATGGAGAAGCTGGAATCAACATCCAAAACAGTCACTGGATACGTGCTACATATTAGGCAACAATCACTTTATGGTTATAAACCGCCACAGAAAAAAAACTCACAGACCTATCTCACTATAAGTCTTGCACTCATACAACATGAACCTCCTTAAACCTCTGCATGAACCACAAATTAAACAAGTGCCATAAGTGATGTATGATTTGAACCATCATTTTCTGTGATACTGGGACATTGAATATTCACTGTCCTGGAAACGCAGCCTGAGCCCACAATCCTGCATGACCAGATTAAATATAGTGCCTGGAAGGAAAAAGGAAGTCTTTCAACCTCCACCTTTTAGTGAAATGGACATTGTCTTACCGGTCCTGGACCACAGTATGACCATTAAACGGTATGACCCCCAAATTAAAAAAAAGTGACGGGAAAAGGGTCTTTGAACCACCATTTTAGTTGAACTGGACAATGTATATACCTGTCCTGGGCCACAGCAATGAGCACCCCATCTGCATGACCCCCACATTTAAAATGTGCCGAAAAAGGAGTCATTTCAACCACAATTTTTTAGTTTCACTGGAAAATAGACTATACTGTCCTGGGCCACAGCATGACCCCTAAACCTGTTTGCCCCCAAATTATAAAAAGTGTCGGGAAAAGGTGTCTTTGAACCACATTTTAGTTGAAACTGGACTTTAACTATATTGTCCTGTCCGCAGTATGGACATTAATCCTGTCTGGCCTCACAGATTTAAAAAGTGCTGTGGAAAAGGGCAGTCTCGTTCAACCACCATTTTAGTTGAAGCTGGACAATTGACTTTACTGTCCTGGACCGCAGTATGACCATTATAACCTGTCTAACCCCCAAATAAAAGTGTCGGGAAAGGAGTCTTTCACACCATTTTAGTTGAACTAGACACTTTAACTATTCTGGCCCGGTATCCGCAGAATGACACATTAAACCTGTCTGACCCACAGATTAAAAAGTGCCTGGAAATAGGAGTCTTTCAACCTCCATTTTGTTTCACTGGACATTCGACTTTACCGACTGTACCTGGGCCACAGCATTGAGCCCCAAACCTGCTTGAGGCCCAACATTTAAAAAAGTGCCGAAAAAGAGTCATTTCATATCCACCATTTTAGTTTCACTGGCGCCATAGACTATGACCTGTCCTGGGCCACAGCATGACCCCTAATACACCTGTTTGACTCACAGATCACAAAGTGCCACTATGCTATTTTATACTAGTGACTCTCATTTAGTATATTTTTTGGTAACTGACATTTGTTTACAGAATTTATTTAGGGAAGTTTCTATTTATAGTTTTACATTTGATTGACCATTTTGCTTTTTTTTCAGTGTGATAACATTACATCATACACCCTCCTGCCAGTTTTTAAGTATTTTTTAAACGTGTATGATGTATTAATTTGTTCCGCATCACCCTTAAGTAATACAATTGTCATAAATCATCCCAAAACACGTCTTTGTTTGAGAAGGACATTTGCCCTCCTGGCTTCTGAGAGTGGATTCAGCTTATCAATTGTTCAATGGTTTCATTTTTCATCCAATTCCTTCTTCATTGATTAGGGACCAGACTCCCCTGGAGATCAAAAGATGCGACACCATAGTGACTCCAGCCCCAGGAAAATTTTAAGCCTCAATATTGTCGCAGTTTGTGTCCCAGCATGGACCACTTTTTGACACTACTTATCCCTACTAGAAATCACCTTTTTCAAAATCTGATTTTTTAGAGAAATTTGAAGCTCTCTGATTGCACTAACGGTGAGAGCCAGTGCTGCCGGTCAGCCATCTGTTAACTCGGAGGTCCAGCTGCCAGATTACAGTGGGTGCGGTGAGAGACCTGGCTAGCGTCTGTCATTCTATTTAACCGAGGTTCAGCAGCCAGGGCCGGAGTACAGTGGGTGCGGTGAGAGCCCAGTATGGCATCCGTCATCTTTAACACGGTAAAAATGCCTTATGACGCCACAGAAACAACGTAAAAACAGTCGTGCTGAAGCAGTGTGCGGAAGTGGTGTGTGAGTTGTAAGACCTCCTGCCTTTCCTTCAGTCACAGTCAAGACCTGGGTAGCGCTTGCCCCCCTCCGTATGAGTGCGGACCAATTGAGACTTCATTGGCAAATTACTGGTGGTTAATGCTCCTGTTCCACCCATGGTGCCCTTTTTCTTGGCATTCTTTTTCTCATTTTACTCAACGTGCTGGAGGAAATTGTCTCTGTACTTTTTTCTCTTTCCTGTCCATACTCCATGTCCTCTGAATAACCTACATCTGGTCAAGTTTCCTGTACCCCTTGTACAATTCAGAGGAATTTTTTTACAGCTATTTTGTACATGCAAGTTTTTTAGTAGTTTAATTCTAGAAAACACATTTTTAAATAGGATGGAATCCACCATGTCTTTGTTTCTCTTTTTTTATTGTTTAAAGGTTGTCTCAATACAGGGATTGCTAGCTATGTAAATATCTTGCCAAAAACAGTCATTTTGCAATGTTCATAACATGTCCTACTATTCCTGTTTCTGACAGCACCATCACCTTGAGCCACTTTGACAATTGTGAAGAACAAATGTCTATTAGAAACAACATTTTTTAAATAGGACCTGTAGTATAGCTGCATTTCAAACAGCAAAATGCCCCAAAAATTAAAATCATGACTTAGCCACTGTTGACAATTGTGAAGAACAAATGTCATTTAGAACCCATTTTTTTAATAGGAACCTTAGTATGCTGCATTCAAGCAGCATGACCCAAAAAATTATAAAAATGACTTCTCAGCCACTGTAAAAATTGTGAGGAAAATCCACTTAGAAGCCCCATTTCTGTTAAAGGACCACGATTATTGCTGTATTCTCACAGCAACATGACCCAAAAAATTATAAAATATGACTTCTCAGCCACTGTTAAAATTGTGAGGAGAAATGACACTTAAAAGCCACATTTCTGTTCCTAAAGTGACCATGATTAATGCTGTATTCAAGCAACATGCCCAAAAATTTTTAAATATGACTTCTCAGCCACTTAAAAATTTTGAGGAGAAATCACTTTGAAGCACAATTCTGTTTCCCAAAAGGACCCATTATTGCTTACCCCCCAACAGCCCCCCAACAAAAATTGGAAAACCCTTAAAAAAAAAACCATTTTACAATGCAAAATTCTAAAGATAAAATGAGTAATGGAAAAATTTTTT